>JAHBCN010000136.1:77500-271178 GCA_019359885.1 Listronotus oregonensis
ACGACACTTATTGTAAACTAATCTAACTTTATACAGGGTAATATTAAGTTTAAACGTCCCCTATAACACTTAGCATTCTGGACTCCATTCAAAAAAGAGCAGTTCGTCTTATTAATGATCCAACGCTCACAGAAAGGCTTCCTCTTCTTGCCCAGCGTCGAGCTGTAGGGGATCTGTCGCTCTTCTATAGGTATTTTCACGGCTTCTGCTCAGTGGAATTGGCCAGTATAATTCCTTCTCTGGCAGCTCCCAACAGAGCAACACGTAGTGCAACTTTTATGCATCCTTTTACAGTTCAGTTAGAGAGGCCCCGAACTTCCCACTTTCTTCGTTCCTTTATTCCTAGAGTGTCAAGACTATGGAACCTGCTGCCCGCAGAAGTTTTTCCTTCTCCTCCAATCTCCAAAAATTTAAGTCCCGTGTGAACAAACTCCCTCTCACCACACTGAAGACACCCACGGTACGTTAGTACTTAGGCATCAGCCTTCGTGGACTGTCCCAAGATAAAAAAAAAACATTTTATTAAAAAAAAACTTAAGGACATAAAAGGTATTTAATTAAAGGCTATTATTAGCCAAAATCGATGAAAGTCTTTAACAAGAACTTTTAGTACTATACTACTCTTCAACCACCACCTCGACAAAGTGTCCCAAATAATATTGTCGGTACCATGAGCGTATCAATTTAGCAAGACTGCCATCCGAGGCGTTGCTCTGCCGCGCACACTGGTTTGGTATCCGCTTTCTGCGGCAACGATAACGAGTACGCTGCGCTAAATGAATACGCACCATAAGAATATACAGACCTGGTGTTCTACTTAAGGGTCATTCCATCGACCATCGGCACCAGAGCTTGGTTATCATGATATAAAGGAATAAATAAAGAAGTGGGGTTAACCACAAGGTACACGCGCTACAACTTACGCGACAACACAGCTGTCCAACGGTGAAAGATATTCGAGCACCATACGACCTGTAACAAGCGGTGTCACAGTCCAGTCTGTTGCCAAACGTATTCCAAGGATCCTCATGTAAAATTTAACTGTTAGTATTTAAAATAACAATTCGTCTCTAAAACGAATAACTAATCAAAACTTTATTTTATACGGAGGAAAGAAAACTACTTGCAATTTTACAGTTTTTTTTTTTGTGAATAAATGTATTTAATAGTATATAATTGTTATTTGAATAAACAAGGTTTCTACTAGAACTTTGAAGCTCATTATAAGAGAATATGAAAAAAATTGGCCCCAGTATGCTTCCTTAATTATTTATTTAAAACAATAATTTCTTTCTAGTTTTTATAAACAATTCTTGTCAAAAAATTGCTTAAAAAAATAATAATGTCCCAGAAAAATATTTAAAAATGGGCAAACTTTCGTAGCACAAAAGGGAAATAACTTATCTTGTTATTGTTAAATTATAAAAGACCTGTTTTAAATTAAATTATTTCTCGGAAAATGTTTTTATGGCTAAGGTTACGGAACATCTAAGAATTAAGTATTTAAAAAGTCACAATGCAAACTGTGTATGTCTAAACAAGAGTTCTTATTTATTATGGTTAAAATAAGTTATTATATTTCAGCTTAAAGTAAACCAATCACATTTAGTTCTATATTGACATATAAAAAAACACGTTTTTTTATGTTCCGGAATTGGACGTTTTGTTTATGCAAACAAGTAAACATTTTTTAAAATACATTTAGGTTTAAAATTTTTATTGTTAAAGCGACCAAAACTTAATGAGCCGGTATATTAGGTATTTCGGCCTTATGCTTCTTTGGAAAGTCTTAGTGTACATTCACGCTTCAAATTGGTCGGTCTTAAAAAGGTAAATAATTAGAGCGCTGTTAATAGTGTCAAACCAGTGTTGGCAAGTATCTATATCGAGAAAACAATTGTTTTGAGAGATTTATGTTAATGTCAGTTAGTTTTAATGTAGCGTTTGTATTTGTAACCGTCTTCGGTAACAACGTATTAAATCTAAAGAACACCGGTTTGTCAATAGTTTATCTTAACTTTATGTATTTAAAAATATTATTTACCAATTTTTTAGTTACAACAATAGAAAATTTAAGTTTTTAGATTCAACATGTTTTATAGAATTTAAATTTCAAGTCGAGCCACAAAGCAGCTTGGACTTCCAAATTTGTTTTTTGTTTTGTCTACCTACAAACAGATAGAGTTGTAAAAATTTGTAAATGATAACCTTTAAACATTAAGATGTAAAAAGGTGTGTACACGGAATAAAAATTGTTTTGCGCTTACCCGACACAGCATAGGCTTAAAATTTTAGGCAATATAGCAAAATAAGTGTATTCTTAACAATAATGACTTATTAGTCATTATTAGCCAAGTTTAACGGTACTGGTGTAAATATTAATACGCATATTAAATAGTTGCTTTAAAAAATAAATAATTAAACTATTTTTTATATCGCTTACACTTCGATCACGCTGTAAATATCAGACTAAAAAAATATACGCAAGTATGTCAAGTGTTTGTTACGTTTTATATTTTTAAGCAAATGCCATTTTTGGCAGTTAATATTTGACAAATGTCATTTTTAGCAAGGGTCTCATTTTTGACGAGTGTAGTATTTATGTTAACCAATTAACTTCTAACGGAAGAATAGCATGGTAAATAAAATAATTCATTTCTATTGTAGCATTAACCTTCTATTTCATAGTTCTTGCATATCCAAGTGGTATTTATTTAGATCCATTTTACTGCGCTATAAACATCTAGTTTTAATAAAACTCTCGCCCGACCTTGAAAGTAAAATAAACTTATTTCTAATGTAAATTGTTATAACAGAAAAGTAATTTTTAACTGTAATAACCATAACAATAAAACATAAGATAGCAGAGAATAAGATTACCACTGTGGTCTCATATATAGGAATTATAAAAATTAGTTATTTTGGGTTAGACTACTTCGATCAGTTATTAAAGAATTTGATTTAAGAATACTTTAAATACTTTAGAACTAAGATTGATTATATAATTTACCCGTTTTCCATACCCAAAGTAGGTCATTTTTGTTAATTTTAATATTTATTATACGAATTGGTTGGGTTTAACAGAAACTGACCCCGGCAGGCAGTAACTTGCTAACCAATCTTATCATAAAACCCAGCTGCCTCGCTCGGGTTTCCAATTATAATTAAAATCCTTTGGATCTGTTTCTTAATTTTAGTCCTAAACTTTGCCAAGCAATAATAACTGCTCTCTTGAGCTATCGTATCATAGTCTGCACATTTTGAGGTCACAGAGTGTAATCCACCGGGCACCATCTTTTTTATTGAGTGGCTACTACAGTTCGATTAACTGGGATGGTCAGAGATATTTCTTTCCCACCTACCTTTCGGATCCTACTTGCTTTTCTTCTTACGATTTTTTAAAAATATGTCAACCAATTAACATAAGAATTTAACTGGATATTGGGATCTATGTTCCTTATACTAATAGAACCCCAAACCTGCAAATCATAAATCATGGTTTTCCAGATCCTGTGACAAAACTAGATGTTTTTAAAATCCAAGCTTACAATTTTTTGTTCTAAAAATCAACATGCTAGTATCAAAGCTAAAAACGAATAAAATTAAACTGTTTGAGAGGCCAAAGCTTGTTTCAACAATCGCATAAAAAATAAATTTCTCCTCTACACAAATGACGGTATATCTTTTTTTGTCTTTTGCCAAATACTTTTTTAACGTTAACGTTTGCAGATTGAATTATTTTTACCCCCACAGAAAAAGCCAAATTTTTGCTTAACATTTTGCTGCCAATTCTACTTTTTAAACTTCTGTTAATAAGCCTTCTTTAGCACTTGCACCTCGCTTTATTCGATATTTTATGACACGGATATTTTTTGTGAAAGTTAAAAGACCATAAGTGTGTAATCTAAAAAACTATTCCTTTCAATTATAAACCCATATATTGTCTCTGACTTGTTTAAAAAGTAATAAAAAAATCAATAATATACAAATTTTAAAGTATTGGGAAGAACACAGAATAACCCATGACAGACAATAGAAATTCTGTCACAACAGATTTGCAGCAGATTATCTGTCCTTTGTTTTATCACATACCTGAATCAAGTCCTTGGCAAATCCTGGTTTGTTGTTCCTATTTATGGCTTTTGAGCAGTTCTGGCATGATTCGCTTCTAAACAAACTTTTTTCCATGGTCTTCCAACTAAACTTTGTTCTTGGCCCTTTAGTTCCCATTCTAATAGATGTATATTACATCAACGATCCTTTTCCGTAATTAATACGTTGTTTTTCTGACAATGCTATCCTTTATTCTAATATCCATCCAGTCTCTAGGCCTGATTTGGAAAATAGGCACTCGGTAATAAAGCTATTTTTCACATGACCATTACATAGTAGCGGCCAGTGTCTCCAAAATGAAAATTTACCTTCAAAATTCATGACCAGTAATTTTTTATAATTAACATATTTTTTAAAATTTTATAATCATTTTAAATGCGTAATTTATTGTGAGATATAGTTTAAGTGATACAATAAATATATATATATATATATATATATATATATATATATATATATATATATATATATATATATATATATATATATATATATATATATATATATATATATATATATATATATATATATATATATTTTTCTATATATATATATATATATATATATATATATATATATATATATATATATATATATATATATATATATATATATATATATATATTTTTTATATCACGTGAAAACTGCAAATTTACGATGCATAAGAACAAAAAAATAATGATGAAATAAAAGATATACCTTAATATAAATTGTTGAATTTTAATTTTGGGTTTTAAATTTTTTAGTAAAGGTATTTCGAAGGTATTTCGTGCAATAATACTTTATTGGCATTTCGCCATGCATATATCTGTTGTTTTAATATTGTTGATTTACAAATATTTTATTTTTAAAGCTATATTTTCTGGATTTTTGGCAATCTGTTTACCATTTTTTCTTATACATTTTTTTTAATTAAGAAAAGCACATACGGGCTAGTATGAACCACGGGTTCCAAGTTTGTAAATGTTTATTTCATTTTCCAGTTTCGTCAATGATATTCGCGTACCAAGAGATACTAGTATTTCGTTTTTCTGCAAACTTGCTCCCGGATTCCTCTTTCAAGCAAGAAAGTATTTTTCCTTTCTAATCTGTATACTCTATATGTGTCCCAAATCAAACCTGGAGAATGGCGTCTCTCACAACTCTTAGTATTCTTAATTCCACTCAAAGAAGAACCATTTGCCTAATTAATGACCCCACCCTTATAGAAAAGCTTCCTTTTCTTGCCTTGGAAGTAGGAGATTCTGCTTTCAGATCATTTTTTAACATTTAACTTTGTTTATTTCTTTATTTCTAGACTATCCAGATTGTGAAACCGGCTACCTGCAGATGTATTTTTTACTTCTCCAAACGTTAAAATATTTAATTCCCGTGTAATAAACTACACCTTACTTTATTCAGGACACCTACGGTACGCTAGTACCGCTTTAAGCCTTCCTGACCCCAACAACAGCCATTGAGTGTCTCTTAGACCAAGCAACAACTGATGTCTACGCTAGGTTGGGACATAACAACATAAAAAGTCAGGTTGGCGGCAACATCCTGGACGAGAGAAAAGGCCAAATGATTCCCCAATACTCATTCAACAAAAATTCCAGATCGAAGTAAGTGGCAGCAACCCGATCTCCCCAGCGCGGTTGGAGACATCATCTGACTTGCAGGACAGGATGGTTTCAAAACTGAGCAGGGAACTGGAGCGGGCGTCTTCAGTGAAATGAGGAAATCACAATTCTCCCTATCACTAGAAACATACAGTTCTATATTTTAAAGAGAAATGAATGCTTAAATACACTGTGCAAAAGAAAATAACAGGAGGGCTTATAAAAACCAGCGGATCTGCATAATAACAGACAGCTAGGCGTTACTAGGGGCACTTGTGAACCCCAGGATAACGTCCAAGCTGACATGGGAACACAACAGGGTATCTCTTCTGTAGGTACCAGGACATTCGGGAATAAAAGGCAACGAAAACGCGGATGAGCTGGCAAGACAGGGATCATCCACACCATACTTTGGACCAGAACCTGCCCTTGAATCGACCAAAACCACAGCGCGAGGGCACACCAGAAATTGGATCCCAAACAAACACGAGGAATACTGGGGGAGCCTCAGTAGAATAAGACATGAAAAAAGCTTCATGAGGGGCCCATCCAAAAGAACGAAGGAAGAACTACTCAGATAAAAAGTATAAAAAGGCTTCGCATAACAGTAGAGCTGCTAACAGGGCACGATAACCTGAGAGGACACCTGCACAAGATAGGCTTATATAATAGGGATCCAAGTTGCAGAATGTGCGACGAGGGGGAAGAGACAGCCTACTATATCCTGTGCTTATGTGAAACGTTAAATCACAGGCATTATTTGAGCAACCGGAAATAAGCCCACCGGAATATATCAACCAACCAGTCTTGGGGTTATACAGACTCGTAGAAGAAACAAGACTAATGGGAGGATTGGTATGAAAGACAATGGAAGATTAGGCACAAAAAGCCCAAGAGGCTAAGCTGCCTCCGGTAGTAAATCTAGACGGCTCCCAGGGAAAAAGAAGAAGAAGCCTTCCTAGACAATCCAAAGATTTAAAAAACCTTTTAGACATCGCGGTAGTGCCATCACGGACGTTATAGAAATTACTTCCGTGACTTAACGAGACTCTACTAACGTGTGTATAATATTATCCAGACAGGATCTACAATTAAACATATAGTCTGAATCACACATGATGTTCGCCGGTGGTCGCCTAACTGGCCACTCGACCAAATCTCACCAATGTTGCTTTACTTCGTGCATGCGGAAAAGGCTGGTGTTGCCGTTGATGCTTTGTTTTTTATTAAAAGTACTTTTCCACTAGACTCTATGAAATTCTAATTCTCAAGTAATTTTAGTACTACTTGTGTATTTCCAGAAAGTTACATGACCTAGCTTTGGTCAACTATTTAAACAACTTTCTGTTTAATAACCAATAAAAAGCTTCCTATAGGTTGCCAACTTTTAAAGCATAATTTTTATTGAGGTCAATTTTTACACGTTCGAACACGACCAAGTTTTATCTTTTGTCGTGGGTCGTTGGTTGACGTTCGTGATCGAACAATAAGACTGCTTTTTAGAGTCACGCGTTGGTCATGCGCTGTTGCTACAAATGTCGGCAGCAGTAAATACTTTATTGACAGGTGACTGTATTAACATTGACAGGTGCATTTAAATCAAACGTTAGGAATTCCTACCTTAAGTTACGAGTTAAACAATTTACGAACAGCACCGTAACAGCAGCGGCAACGAAACAACAGTTTATAAATTACTAGTTATGCATGTAATATTAAAAGTTCATTACATTTTTCCAATAACGGGTTAATTAACAAACAGAAAATTTTACAATATTTAAGGTAATCTTGTTTTTGTTTCTACGGTCCAATTAAGTACGCCGATTTTTTGTCTCCAAAGCTCTTTGTAACAATTCGTTTTTATTTTAAAATATTTCATTTTTAATTAAATATTCTGCTTCAAATTCCCTATAGTGTTTTACAGTTTTATAAACTGCTCCGAGTTAAAAATTTATTAGAAAAAGATAACTAGATTAATTTAACACTAACTCTTGTCTTTTAAAAGTGAATTGAAATTAAATTTTAACGTTGTACAATTAAAAATGTCTTGTTCAAGCGCGTTCCCTAAGAAAATGTAAATCCTAGATATCCTTGGTGCTTTAAAAATTAAGTTTTATTATATTTTTTTATTTGCATTTCGACTCTTGGGTCATTACTTATTTAAATATAAATTTACTTTTAAATTATATAATGTTTACTGTAATATAAATACACAACTCGCTATGAATAGCACCTGATGCGATGTGGGTTCGAATCCTACAGAATTTAGTATAAAGTAATTTAAAACAAAAAGTATGACATCAACGGCGTTTCTGTCGTAAAAACCCGCTTCTAATTAGATCAGCAACATCAGGCATGGTTAGTAGTCTGATGGGTGACTGTGAGCGAAGATCACGTGCTGTTCTGTGTGGTTCAAATGCCACGTTATAGTACGGATGCCGTCTGGGTGACGTTACTTAGACGTTATTGGGGTTTAGTTTAGAGAAAGTAGTTAGTTCTGGTTAAGATTAAAAAGATAATGATTTGTCAAAAAGAGTCCGACCTAGTCGCTTAAACATATTACACATAATTTAATATCATACTTAAACTGATGATAATACAAAAAATATTAGAAATTCAGCATTAGAACGTTAAAGCAAAATAAGTTTGATAAATTGATTTAGGTATAATAATAATTATACAGGGTGTTCTTCTTCTTCTTCTCCTTCCATTAGTCTTGTTCCTTCTACAAGTCTGTATAACCCCGAGACTGGTTGGTTGATATATTCCTGTGGGCTCATTTTCGGTTGCCCAAATAATGTCTGTCTTTTGTGATTTAACGCTTCACATTCACACAGTACCTGGTAGGCTGTTTCTTCCCCCTCGTCGTACATTCTGCAACTTGGGTCCCCATTGTATGAGCCTATCTTGTGTAGGTGCCCTCTTAGGTTATCGTGCCCTTTTAGCAACCCTACTGTTATGCGAAGTCTTTTTCTACTTTGTCTAAGTAGTTCTTTCTTCGTTCTTTTGGATGGGCCCCTTATGAAGCCCTTTCCATGTCTTATTTTACCGAGATTCTCCCAGTATTCCTTGTTTTTGTTTCGGATCCATTCCCTGCTTTGCCCTCGTGCTGTGGTTTTGATCACTCCAAGGGCAGGTTCTGTTCCAAAGTGTGGTATGGATGATCCATGTCTTGCTAGCTCACCGCTTTTTCCTTGCCTTCTATTCCCGAATGTCCTGGTACCCACAGGAGAGTTACCCTGTTGCGTTCTCCCAGGACCTTCAGTTCTGTTTGGCATTCCCATGTCAGCTTGGACGTCACCTTGGGGTTTACTAGTGCCCCTAGGGACGCCTGGCTGTCTGTTATTATGCAGATCCGCTTGTTTTTGTAAGCCCTCCTGTAATTTTCTTTTGCACAGTGCAGTAAAGCATATATTTCTGTTTGAAATACAGGACTGTGTGTTCCTAGTGGAATGGAGAATTGTGAATTCATCATTTCACTGTATACGCCCGCTCCAGTTCCCTGCCCGGTTTTGGAACCATCCGTATACCAGATGATGTCTTCAACCGTGCCGGGGAGATCGGGTTGCTGCCACTCACTTCGATCTGGAATTTTTATCTCGAAGTTTTTGTTGAATTAGTATTGGGGAATCATCTGGTCTGTTCTCTCGTCCAGGATGTTGCCGCCAACCTGACTTTTTATGTTGTTGTGTCCCAAACTAGCGTAGACACCAGTTGGTTTTTGTTGCAGTCGGAAGTAGCTTATTCTTGCCTCTCCCATCACTATGAGGTTAAGTGGTGGAAGGTCTAAGAGACATTCCATGGCTGCTTTGGGGTTGTTTTAATTGCTCCTGTTATAGCTACGCAAGTCTCTGTACCTGGCCAGTTCTGTAACAGCAGTTCTTGTCGCATTTTTGTCCACCGTACCAGTGATGCGTATGTTATCATAGGCCTTACCACCATGGTCTATAACCAATAAACCACGTTTGGTTTAAGGCCCCATGTTTTCCCATGAGAGCGACTGATTATCATAAAAGTCATCTCCGCTTTCTTTCTTGTTTTCTGAAGATGTTGGTTCCAGGTAAGTTTAGAGTTTAGGATGACACCCAAATATTTTACCTCTCCCACAATCTTGATTGCTTCACCTTGTAGGTTCAGGAGTCCTAAGTCCTCTAGATTTATCCTTTTGGTGAAGGCAACTATGGCTGATTTGGAGGGGTTTATGTTTAGTCCCTCCTTTCTCGTCCATCTGGTGACTGCGTTTAGGGCCTGTTGCATTTTATCCCTAACAGTGTTGTAGGTTCCTTAGGTCATAATGACGAGATCGTCTGCGTATCCCAATGTTTGGTGCCCATCCACTTGAAGGACATTTAGTAAGTCGTCCATGATAAGGTTCCACAGCAGTGGGGACAGAACTCCCCCTGCGCCTCGACGCGTTTGAGATAGATATGAGAGACGTGTTGTCAAACGCTCCTTCTACATCTAGGAAGGCACACATTAGCACCTCCTTGTATTTGAGAGCATATTCGGCCTTTTCCACAA
Source organism: Listronotus oregonensis (assembly GCA_019359885.1). NCBI lineage: Eukaryota > Metazoa > Arthropoda > Insecta > Coleoptera > Curculionidae > Listronotus > Listronotus oregonensis. The sequence continues at coordinate 87,733 of JAHBCN010000136.1, forward strand.
GTTCATGTGATGATTTTTCTGTGGACTTACCTGCTGTGTAAGCATGTATGTCCTTGTGTAAAGGTCTGTTCGTAAGTGCGTTTTCCCTGATGTGCCTATCTAGCAACTACTCTAGGGTGTTTAGCACGAACGACATCAGACCTATTGGTCTTAAAGATTTTGCCCCATCCTGTCCGGTTTTACCAGGTTTAGGGATGAATTCTACTCTGATTAGTCTCCAGGTTGTTGGTATATAGCCCAGAGCTAGGCTGCCTCTTAAAAGTAGACACAGTCTATGTAGTAAAAGCTCTGGTCCTTTCTGGAGCATTACTGGATAAATGCCATCTGTTCCTGGCGATTTATACGGTTCGAATGAGTTTATCGCCCATTTAATTTTGTCTACGTTTATCACTGATTTTGCTACCAGTCCTCCCTGAAGCAGTATCCTGGGTTTCCTAGGTCTGAACTTTTGCAATCTTCCAGTGACATGTTGGTTATTTTGCATCCCGGAGAGTGTACCCTGAGTAGTTCTCTCATGGTCTCATTTGCCGTTATTGTGTGATCCCCTGTGGGTTTCTTTAGAGTAAATATTTGTGATTGAGGTTTTTTCGAAAGAATCTTATGGAGTCTGGCTGCCTCATGAGTTCCTTCGATTTTCTCACAGTGCCTTCTACATGAATCTCTCTGAGCTTTCCTCAATGCCTTGTTGTATTCGGTAAGGGCTTTCTTGTATGTATGTATAATTCCCTATCCGATGTTGCCCTGTTGTATTCTCTCCTTGTCCTCTTTTTCAGTTTGGTGAGTTCCTCGTTCCACCAGGGCACATTTCTCGAGTGCTTTCTTATCACCAGCGGGCAGTTCTCATTGTACGCAGAAATAATGGCGTCCTGTATTTGATCCGTCATTATTTCTAGGTCGTGTGTATTGTTTATTTTTCGCTTTGTCCCTCTCAGTGTAGATTTCAGGTCTGCCTTAAAGGCTTCCCAGTCCGTTTTCCAAGGGTTGCGATATGTTTCTTCTATAGGTTCATGTCCCCCTATCGTGAAGTTTATGTGTCTGTGATCTAAGCAACTTACCTCCTCAGATACATGCCAGTTGATAACATTGCTTCCAACGTAAGTTGTAGCTAGTGTTATATCTAATACCTCTTTTCGTCTGTTATTTACAAAAGTTGGTTTATTGCCTACATTTAATATGTCTAAATTGTTTGCCATAATAAATTGTAGTAAAGACTCACCTTTTAGGTTTGTGTCTGTGCTTCCCCAGGAGATGTGGTGTGCATTTGCATCGCATCCTAGGATGAGCTGCGATCCATTTCCTCTGCAGCTTCTCACCAGGTCTTTCATCTCCTTGGTTGGTGGTAGGTCAGGGTCGTCATAGGGCAGATATGCTGATCCGAAGATTAATTCCTTCGGCATGGCCCTATCCCCTGACCTAAGTTGAACAGCTTTATCTTGATGTCTTTTTTGACTATTATGCATGTTCTGGGGACGTTGGATGTTCTACTGTATACAAGTTTCCACCCACGTCCCCTAAACCTCTTACCTTTCCTCCGTAGACCCAGGGTTCTTGTATGAGGGCCACGTCGAAGTTTCTCATAGCGTTAGCAAGGACTGCTGTTGCTGCCTTGCTATGCTGCAGGTTTGCTTGCAGCACCCTGATTTTCCGCCCTGGCATCGGAGCGGTCTATGGAGCGGAATGTGACCATTCCGAGCTTGTAGAATGCTCGGAATTGTTTTTCTTCCAAGGCCTGGTATGAGGCCTCGTCGATGGAAAAGGCCCAGATTACTCCCTCCTTTTCTACTTTCTTACTCAGAAGGAGCCATCCTCCCACTCTGAGCCCGGGGTTTTATCTTCTCAGGCGGGGTCTTACTGCCTCTTCTGGTTCCTCTTGCCCCGGAATGAACACAAGGACTTTTTGGGAGGTCTTTGGATTCGACAACTGTCAAATCCGCCCCCTCCCAGAGTCCTTCCAGGGTTGGCACTATGGTTTTGTTGTGGCAGGTCATCCATAGGAATCCTCCACTGAAGGTACTTCTGGTAAATTGGATGGGGTTGCCACTTCCACTGGGAGTGTTGGCCATCCTGTCCACCAGTTTTTCTTGGATCAGATCCGTTTGCCTCTGTTCCATGGTGACATCGGGATGGCGCTTGTCAATGACTGCCATCCTGCGTCCCGAAGCAATCTCACTGTAAGGTCCAGGTGTCCCTGGACTTTTTGGAGAGTTTTGGGGGAGTCTTCGACTCGTCCCGAGGTCTCTTCGCGCCCTCTTTTCCCTTTTTGTAGGATTTTTCGGAGGTCCATGTTCCCTCGGTTCTTTTTCTCTCCTTCGCCAGTTTTCTTTTCTGCGCCCCGGAGAGATTCTTTTGTTTGGATTTGGGATCCATGTTTTTTGCCCCCGTATCTAAATTTCTTGTGGTCCCTTGGGTACCCACAGATGTTTTACTATCGTGGTCCGTCACGACTCCCTCGACAATTCTGTCGTGGTCCGTCACGACCTCCACGATAGAGATGTTTGTTGGAGTTCCGCTGGAGGAGGACCCTGAATCTCTCCTCTGCTTTCTCCTTGTGTTTTTATTACTGTTTTCTTGGTCCATAAAGATCCCACGGGTATTGGGGAAAAGTGGTCAGCGCCTGCGGTGCCCCTGCACAGGCGTAAGGCTATTTACTCTGGGAGGTCGCCCTGTATCCCAGAGGCTCCGTTCACGACACCCTTTGACCCCGGTGCCATTCATCCTTTGGTACGGGTCGCATAACGCCACTGGATTGGGGTTTAGATCCTACTTAGTCTGGTTCCTCATATTAGACCTTCCCGCTTGGGTGGCCCTATCGGTCTAGCTCTAAGAATCATAAGAACACGCAAGCCCGCTCACCCGGCTAATGCCTTCGTTAAGGTGAGGATCCTTCGAGTGGGATACAGTGTGTTACTGTATGTTGCCGTACTTAAGGGTACTATTCCTGATTTGATTTTAAGACAAGAAGTTTGTACAAACATAGGTCCCAAACGACTTTGTTTTTGTTATACAGAGTGTTGAAATGTTAAAAAAAAAATTTTAAATACCTAAAAGGCTTAAATTACTACTCACCAAAATTAGTGACAGTTTGTAATTTTTTACAATGGCAAATTTAAATCTTAAAATCGTTTGTTCAATTTTGCAAGTGGCGTGCACAGGGGTTTGGCCCGATATTTTATTTAAAAATTTATATTGGTACGCAGACTACACATTAAGAAATATAATTAATTTATATAAATAAAATCAAATAAAATAAGTAAAAAGTATGATGCTTACGATTTAATTGAGCGATAGTGGAGCTCAAAACAAGTCGAAAAAGCCAAAAACACATGGGTCAAAAGTTAATTGTTTTCGAAATATGGCTCTTCAAAGTTTAAACGATTTGGCAACACCGCACCGGCTTCATCGCAGCGAGTCAAACGTCGAACGTGTTTTGCGAGGTTTTACATATTTACACTTTTTTTAAAGAGATGTTTATTTACATACAAATAAAAAAATACTTCTTGCAATTTATTTTGATATTTAAATAAAATTTAAGTAAAAAACAATAAATTATTGTTTGGTTTTTATTTTTAATTAAAAAGTAATTGTACTTACTACATAATTAGGCTAAATATCCATTTTAAGAACACAAATTATTATGTTTTAAAACAGCACTTTTTTATTTAGATTTCTCGGTTGCACAAATCTCGTTTTTAAAACTCTTTGGTACACCCACATAACGATTGTCGCAAATTTTTAACATATCGGCATATTTTCCCGATTTAAAAACTTTGGTAAAGTTATTGTGGGTATGTGTGTGGATATTTTTGACGTATTCTTTCTTTTAGTTAGAAAAAAATCACAATAGAGACCCTAAAATTAAGACTTTGTTTGACAGTTTAAAAAAAATAAGGAGGACAAAATTTTAATTTAAATTTATTTTCAAAAGTGTTGGCAATTAATTTGATTTATTTTTCTGATAAATGTTCAGCTCACCCAGTTAATAAAATCTGCGACCCACTAGAAGCAATATGCAGCAGAATATTTAATTGAATATGGAATATTTTATAATAGGACCGAAGTTTAGCGACAAATACAGCATAAAATTGAAAATAAGTCAAAGGGTACAACTTTTTTTTACTTTTTAGAGAGTATTTGCCCAAGTTGATTATTTTAATTTTCATAATTTAAAACATCTTACATATAAAAAAAAACTAGACAAGAAAAAGATCTGTGTGAATTACTGTTGTCTTATTTGCTTTTAAACAATATAATAATTAAATTAAAATAATTAAATAATAATCAATTTTACCAACCACAATAAAGATACATTACGACCCATGCCGAACGCGGGGCCCGGTTAGTAACTGGATGGGTAACAGTCAGTGTACAACGTGTGCCGTAGTGGTTCGGAATCCACGTAAAATTATAGGTCCTGTTTGGATGACATTACCCAGACTTTAATGGGGGTAGTTGGGAGGTAGGAGCTGCTGGTGTAACCTTTAAGCATATACCTACTAAAGGCAGCACTGCCGCTCTCTCGCCCACTTGTTCGCACTGCCGAGCGGCTGCCTTCAGTGGGTATATACTCGAAAGGGTATGGCGTCAATGGTGGCACTACCTGGTTTTCTAAAGGGTGGCATACAAATGCAATATCTGCATGTTTTGCTACTTGGATAACGTTGACAGAATGAGTAAAAAAATGAATTAAACGTCCAAAAACCCAGCACACACGGTATCTAGTACTTGAGCTTGATCAAGCATTCGTGGGCTATTAAAAAAACCACTCAAAATAAAGCTGACAAACAATTTTAAATTGGATTATCCCCTTTATTAACCAATTACAATCGCACAAATGAAACATCAATTATAAAAAGTTTTTAATTTGATTTTTAATTTGCTGGCACTTATATCTGATTTAGTAACACTTGAAATATAGCCATACTTCCCGGATAATAATTTTTTGATGCAAGATATAAAAGTCTCTAATGAATTGCCCATATTGCCGATAATAAAAATAACATAAAAATTTATGCACTTAACCGATGAAAGATATAAAACTAGTTATACAGAATATGGAATCAATATAGTTTTATGGTTCTATCCCCAATTTTGACTTATTGGATTTTTAACTTTATTAAAGTCACTTGTAAATAAATACCCAAGCTTTTCCCATAGGTAAAAGTACCAAACGCCCTAAGTTATCACCCTTTAATCAGATAACAGAGTACCTTGATTAAACTCTAAAATAATTGATTTTGGATTTAATGGGTACTATCTTTCCTCTCACTAGAGAGACCACTCTCTCTCGTCTGGTTTCTAAATACATACATCCAAGTTCCTAAAGGCAAAATTTAATAATTTTATTACGTTTACATATTTTAGACAGTGTACAAAATTGTTTTTAAATTTAAAAAGTGCAGATTTAAAACAAGCATATGTCTGTGTGTGTATGACACCCCTTTTTATATATTGCTAGTTTCTTAGGATTAAAGATAATAAATTTAAGTTATTTAGCCATCTAAATTCTAAAAAGTAATTTGACATGGTAAAAAGTGACAAGTGAAACAAAGTTGTACTTAGAATATTATTCAGAGTAAAAAAAGTAAAACATACCGAATGTTTCTTTTTTCTCTACCTATGCAAACACTAGCATTTTAGTTTAAAGTGACCAAGTCTTACCTAATAAAGAATCTAATCTCCAGGCTTGCGATTAAATTGATATTAGGATAAGGAGTTATAACATCAAAACTATGGGTATTATTTTAATAATGGCTATTAGAGTTTAGTTACTTACCATTATATTAAAAAAAAAATAAGATTACAACTGGTATGTTATTGCTATTATTTTGAACGGTTGAGCTGTCATTTTATTTATTTATATCTTTTAGTTAGGGCTGGTTTGCCTATTAATTTGTATTAAAATGGTTCCTAGTGTTCAGTCCCGTTCAGTCCTAAACAAATATTCCAGTAGGATTTATATGGTAAGCCATTTATCAGAATCGTTTTGTTTTGAATTTGTAATTTTAAAAAATGTTTTTGTCCGCTGTCAACAAATGTAAAAATAAACAAAAAAAAGTAATAATATTGTTTGCTATCAAAGAGTTTAAATTATGATAACATCACAATTTCTTAATGAAACACAAAATATTTCTTTGTTGTTTTTAATAATTCTTTCGGTATTTGTCATTTAGGTCTCTAATAAAAGTTTTAGGCGCACAGTTTAAAAAACTGATTTTGCAAATTAAGTTTTGTTATCTTAGCTAAAATAAATTTATATTTCATGCACAATTTAGCATATGACAGTTTTGGTTAATTTTTTCTTTTTTTGATGTCCTCAAAGAATGCAATGTTAAAGCGCCCTCTATATATTTTTAATCTGATTTTTAATACTTTAAATTATACTATGTTTAGGTCTAATTTAAACTCCTATTTATTTATTAATTACAAACCAACATGAATACCTATTTTCATATTGGTTAATAATTTTTTTGCCATTGTACATTAAACTCCCTGGTCAAGAATAAGACACACCTTAAGGGAAACGAGAAATTTTTAACAAAAAAAAAATATTCTCTCGTCTCGTTTCCAGCTTTTGAAGGAGAAAAAAATCAGTATCTCGACTCGAGGAAACTAGACGATACGGCATTACTATCAATAACATTTTTTTGCAGGTAACATGGACCCAAAAGCGAAATCAAAACATAAATCTACTAACTGTAGGAAGAAGTACACACAGTAAAGATGAGAGAATTCATTTGGCTTTTCGATACCCAAACAACTACAGGTTGCAGATATCATATGTTACAAAACGAGATGATGGTATGTACGAGTGTCAAGTTGCCACGCACCCTCCAAAAGTCAAAAGAATATTTTTAAAGATAACTGGTAAGTAGAAAATATTTTAAAAGTTTAGAGTTTAATCGCAACAGTATTTATTTAAAAATAATTTACTTTCAAGTATATAATCCTTTAATAAAAGCAACAGAGAAATACCACCAAATTTCGATATGCTGAAATTACAATATCTTAAACTGCGTAGTCGTCTGACACTGTTTAACTGTTTACAAGAAATTTAAAGCATAGGCTTAAGGGCTGCTTAATTTAAAAAAAAAATGAAAATCCTAGTAGGTACGACTGCCAAGGTTGATTATTTTAAAATTAAGAAGCTTTTAAATTAAGGGGGTTTTCTGGTTTGGAGCTCCGATTTTTACCCTAATTTCAACATTTTTTAAAGTGAAATTAAACAATAAGCAAAACAACGCTTATACCATTTTATCTTTAAACCACATTTAAAAAAATTGCCCAAAAAATGTTAAACCGTCATTGAAAAAAATGGCGCCAAAGAAGGACATGCTCGCCGTGCTCCGGTGGACGGGCGCACCTGGTTCAGGTAACTGGGAGGTCTAAAACAGACGAGGCCAAAAAAATTATTAAAATATATATGTGTATTTATGGTAGGAACCTCGGAAAAACCAAATTGTCAATTTTTTACAAAATGGCGGCCATTTGAAAAAAAGTTTTAAAATCGACGTAAAATCCAAAATTTTATAGCGATTTTAACTTTCGAGGTTGCAACCAGGGCTAGCTCATTTCTCTACAAAATGGCAAATTAAATTGGTCCAGTAATTTTCTAGCAATCCATGCGCCAAGCAAAAAAAATGTGAGTTTTGGAAAATCGCGTTTAATGTTTGGAAAAGGCGTTTGATGACGCGGACGACTGGTCTAATAATTGTCTATATCAGCTATAAAAAATTATTTCCTGCAAAACGGTTTCGTCTATATATTCTCTATAATGTTAGGTATTAAAAAGTGCCATAAAAAAATCGATTTTTTGAAACTTCTAAACCAGAAAACTTCCTTAATGGAAGGTCCGGGTCCTGCCAAGAAGATAACACCGTATTTCTTCCTCGTTAGAAATGGTCACCACAATTTGCCTATTGCACCTCAATGGTGGACTTTAACATCTTTGTCATTATTGGTACTGCAGCTGATCCTTTTAAAGTTTCTTCACGAGATGGCGCTAGTGCCTCTTGAGTTCAACCTTTCTGGATTTAGATTTTAATTAGAATTTCTGTTTCATTGTCAAAGTCAGCCTATGGCGGTGTGACCATTCTTACGAGAATAAAACACTGGATTTTTAATTTTTATAGTTTTAATAAGGAGCCTAATATTTATTATCTTTTAAATAATATTGATTTTACACTTCTTTACAAATAATAAACTCAACTTGTATGATCCACATCATTAACATCGAGTGAGTAAATATTAATTATGTATTTTGTAATTATGTGTAAGAGCCCTTAGATACAATCTGTCTGCTTACACTGACCATTATTAAGGTTTATAGACAGTCAATGGATACTTCGTAATGTATTATTGACAAACAATAGCAATTATTATTATTATATATATATATATATATATATATATATATATATATATATATATATATATATATATATATATATATATATATATATATATATATATATATATATATATATATATATATAATTTATATACATAAAGTGCAGTCTTACATGAAAATATTACTGTTTAAGTGAACTAGTTGCCTTAGTAAAGGAGTCTTGTAATGCAACTTAAATCTAATTAACACTTGTACCAAAAATATTCAGTTATTACAACATTGATAATACGTATGTTTTATTTATTATAAAACTTTTACACATATGTTTAATGCACAGTGGTAAAACTTCTTAACCAGGATTTGAAGGAATTTTTACAGCAAAAAAATTGAAATGAATTTATAAACTCTGCCTTCTATGTATTTTTCCTGCTTTTATCGAAAAGTTTATAAAAAAAATAAAATGCAATTTACCAATATGCGATGACAACTGTTCCCGCACGGTTTTAAAATTTTTCGAAACTTTAAAATGGATGTGCATATACAACAACTTTGCTTCTATAAAACTATAAGTTTAAGGAATTTAAAAATTATCTTGTAAAAAAAACAGCAAGTTGATATAGAGATGTACAATTTTTAAACTTGTATTATATATATATATATATATATATATATATATATATATATATATATTATATATATATATTATATATTATATATATATATATATATATATATATATATATATATATATATATATATATATATATATATATATATATATATATATATATATATATATATATATATATATATATATATAATATATATAAATTGACATTAATTTTACGTTTTCTAGTCACCGCACCATCTCTGAGAGTAGCGACGGAACCAGTATTATTATAAATTTGTTATTTCTTATAATAAAGCGAGACATTTATACATTTATTTGGGAGCCGCAACCTTTGCCAAAATATATTTTTTGACCCACAAAGTATATACTTTTTAAAATAAAAAAAATACTTTTGTGCAACAAACAAATTTTAGGAAAAATAAGTAAACATTTTAATTTATGAAACTATAAAAACTTATAGAAACGATTTAATCTATGTGTACATATATTTTTAACATATACTTAACAAACCCAACTTTTTTATAAGCAACTTTGAAATATGGTTCTATAAAGAGTTACCTCTATAGAAATACAAATTGATTTTGACCTAGTTTTGCAATATTTGTCGCTCAGCATTACACACCACATATTTCTGTCACACATTTTCCCATAGCCTTTGCAATGGTTAATAGGTTAATGAGCAAATTTATCGACAACAGTTATACTACGCCTTATTGTCGCATAATTAAATTAAATTTGGCATTAAATTATGCAGGTTCTACGTGAGAAATTTCCAAGATGTCGGAGGCCTTTTAATAAAGACGCCTGTATATGTATGAATCTAGGATCTTCCATATATTATTTCTCAAACAATGGAATGTATAATTTCCTTACGCTTAACTTGCAGTGAGCAAATGCTTTATCTCAATATTAGCTAACTGGGTACTCTTTAATAACTATTTAATTAATCGTATAACAAAACTATGGTTTTGCTAATTATTTAGAACAAATATTGCAATGCAAATAAAAGCTAATGTGTGTATGTATGCCTCTGAATACATCTGAATTTCAAACAAAAAAAAATATTGGGTAAGAAATTATTTTAAACTACAAGACTCACTAAAAAGTATGGAATTTAAAACAGTTATTTTGCGATAGCTTTTGATTATCAAAATTTTACTATTAAAATTACAAAATACTTTCTTTATAACTAATACACTTCTTGTTAATTACATGCAACAAAACTCTAACTGGGGTAATTAAATAAGTCAAATAACACATGGATTCAGTGTTTTATTCATTCTGTCGACTTTAACACAAATAAAAAAAAATAGTTTTACAGTAGAGCCAAAAGAAAATATACCTTTCTTTTAATAGTTTTACTAACCAAATTTTATATTAACCTTATGTCTGCATGTAAATTATTAAATAAATTTTTTGGTTTTATTTCGAAGTTTGAGGAAAACTTGGGTTTTTTAATATTTTTAATTTTGTGTCACTTAAAAAAAACACAATTTAGTTGTTTTCGGCATAATTTAGTTCATAGCGGGTCCTTAGAATTTACTTACTTTTATGGATTTATTTAAGAAAATTCACTTGTGAGGCTTTTTTCCCAAAAATATGATTTTTTTAAACCTTAAGTCTTTCGAAAAATTAAATTTGAGATTTTTTGGAATTGTATTACTTGTAAAGAAAGGGTGCAATTTAGGGACAAAAAAAATGGATATAGAAGGAATTTGCCACTAAGTACACATGCTAGAAGTTACCTCCAACACACCCACCTAACGTTGTAAGGTCAGAGAAGATTAAAATATAAAAAAATATTCATTTTGATACCAGAGGAACATACCAACTGTATTATAGACAAATCTATGTTGCCAAACGTATCATTATCATCCTTTGTTACAGAAAATTAAACTATTTGGGATTAAAATATATTATTTGTCTTTAAAACGGGCAAATAATAAAAACTTAATGTTAGGTTAATTTCACCGTTTTTTTTTTGAAAGTGTATTTAAAGAAATGTTTTCGGTGTTTCAAAGAATTAGGTACTTACTAAAACTTTAAAGCTGGATTTTTAGCATATAAAAAGTGTTTAGTCCAATACAATCCTTAAATTATTTATTTAATATATACTTTTACAATTGAAACTAAGAAAATACAGGGTCATTCTAAAATTGACAATTTTTTTTATGTTCCCCCATGTCTCTCTAGAGCAAAAATTTTTAAGTTTTGATTTTACCATTATAAGTTTGGCCCCAAAAGAGCACATGACGCCTTTATTACTTTTTTGATAGCACTTACAATTACGGAGATACCCTATAAAAGTGCCGAAAATAGAACACTTTGTACATTTATTATTGCTAATTAATTAGTACTATTTTATTTTAAACGTCGAATGAACTTTGTTAATGTCCAAGAGGCAAGTTTTTAAAAATGAGTCAAAATTTACCCGATGATGTGTGTTTTTACATTTTTTTTTCATATTTCCACATTGCCTGTGTACGCAATCGATAAATTAGTATTTATAAAAGACCCAATTACGGAAGAATGACAGGAGATACAAAAGAAAACTAAAGAGGCACATTTTGTTTAAAACAAAATCTAAATTTAAGAAAATCTTAAAAAAAGTTATCAGTAGCGTACCACATTAAAAAAAATCTAATATAATATCGCACGCCACTGAGTAAATTACAAAGTCATTTTTTGAATGTTACTAGAGCGCTAATAAATTAAGCTCTGGCTAAAATTTCCTTTCATAAGTAAATGCTTATTATTTCTGTTAACTTTGCAAAACATAAAATATACGATAATTTTTTAACAGGAGCAGTTTTGTCCTTATTAAATTATCTAACATTTATTTAGGTAACTCACTCATAGAGTTAAGACCCCCAAGACACAAGAACACATGAAAATAAACTTAAGCGTTGTGCCAATTTAACTGTTATTGGCTAGCAAACAGATATCAATATCGGACATGACTGTACTCCAAAATCTTAATTGATTTTGACAAAGACTTTGTAAACTATATTGGACAGTTAGCAAATTGTCTCTCCGGTAGTATAGTGGTCAGAGTCTCGGCTCGCCGTGTCAGCGATCCGGGTTCGATTCCCCGCCGGGGAGACGTATTAGGTAGTAGTTATTTGAAATAACGTCCGTGGTGGCACTACCGCGTTGTCTAAAACGTGCTGTAAATTGCAATATTTGCATGTTGCAGAACACATGAAAATAAACTTAAGCGTTGTGCCAATTTAACTGTTATTGGCTAGCAAACAGATATCAATATCGGACATGACTGTACTCCAAAATCTTAATTGATTTTGACAAAGACTTTGTAAACTATATTGGACAGTTAGCAAATTGTGTCTCCGGTAGCTAGTGGTCAGAGTCTCGGCTCGCCGTGCCAGCGATCCGGGTTCGATTCCCCGCCGGGAAGACGTATTAGGTAGTAGTTATTTAAAATAACGTCCTTGGTGGCACTACCGCGTTGTCTAAAACGTGCTGTAAATTGCAATATTTGCATGTTTCAGTGATTGGACAACATTGACGGAAATGGGGAAAAAGATGGGTTAAACATCGGAAAACCCGGCACTCACGGTACTTTGGTACTTAGGAGCATATATGTATATGTATATGTCCGGCATATATTATATATGTATATGAAATATCCGGGCGTAAATTTAACAAATCCAATTATAAACGCAACCAAACCCATAACCTTCTGAAAAGAACCCGCACTTATTAATAAAATTGCACATTAAACTGACTCCCGTTCATAGTACTCTTAACACTTATCCTCCCTGTGACTTTTCGCATTTAAAAGCATACACAAAACGATTGCGTACTGCCTTCTGCTTGTTACACAGTTTGCAGAGATCTATTTTAGTATCTAAAATTTATCAGAAAACCACTTGTGATATATTTTGAGAAGTTGTGCATAAATCATTAAAAACTAAAGTCTATACATAAGTTAACTTTTTCCTGTTTTTTATATGGGAAAACCTATTAAAAGTAGAAATTTTTCTTTTTAGAGAAAAAAAAATATATTAATTTTAATTTAATCGCGCTACTTTTAATAGCATTTTTTTAAAGAATCGAAAGACAAACAAAATGGTTTTTTATTAAACCTTATCAGTACATTTTCGCAGAGGAAGGTCAGAAAATAGCTAAAATTGACAATTTTTGGAAAAATTTACAACTTCGCCACTCTTATACTTAGAAAGCCGATCTTCCGAAAAAGTTTTGTTTATAATATGTGATTTAAACAGGCTAAAAGCAGATGCTGTCCGACAAGTAGTTTTTTAAAATCGTACACTGATATTTTGAACGATTTGGCTTAATAATTGTAATTGTTTCATTTGAATTTTGTTATATTTTTTATATCTTCAATACCCATATAAGGGCGTATAAGTATGAAAAACGGCTCCAAACATTGCGCTGAATGCGCGATTTTATAATGCGTTTATATAAATTATAATATAAAATAAATTAAAGTTAAAATAGACTTTTTGTCTATATAAATTTACAAATATTTGATTGCACCTCTATTAGTTTTCATATTTATGCAATTAACCCCACAAACATAGTTTTGTTGGTGGTAATGCAACTCTCCAAGTGCAGTACGAAAACTCTCCGGGCAGAATTGTTGTGAACTCGTAAAAACCAGTTCCGTTACATCGGGTAAATCACAGGGTAAATCATATTATATTTGTGCCAAGATAATTTGTTGTCGCTTACAGGCAAATAAATAATGAGTGCAAGTTAAAAAAATGAAGTTGGAGTGGCTCCTCCCATATTCTACTTTTTTATTTGAAAGTAAAAGAGGTGTTTTTATCTTTGGACAGTCTACGAAGGCTGTGGTCCAAGCACTAACGTAACGTGGGTGTCTTACGTGTGGTGAGAGGGAGTTTGTTCACACGGGACTTAAATATTTAGAGACTGGAAGAAGAAGGAAAACCTTTTGCGGGTAGCAGTTTCCATAGTCTGGTCACTCTAGCGATGAAGGAACTACGAAAGCAGGAAGTTCAGGGCCTCTCTAGTTAAACTGTAAAAGGATGCATAAAAGTTGCACCAAGTGTTGCTCCGTTGGGAGCTGCCAGAGGAGGTATTATACTGGAACTCCTCTGAGCAGAAGCCGTGAAAATACCTAAAGAAGAGCGACAGATTTTCTACAGCTCGTCGGTGGGCAAGAGGACGAAGCTTTTCTGTGAGCGTGGGATTATTTATAAGACGAACAGCTCTTCTCTGAATGAGTTGTAGGAGACTCCATTCCACAGACATAAGAACAATATTCTAAAAAAGGTCTAATTTGGGATACATAAAGGGTATACAGATTGGAAAGAAAATACTTTCTCGCTCGAAAGAGGAACCCAAGCTTTTTTAAAGCTGCTGAGGCTATGGATGTAATGTGTTTGTACCAGTTAAGGTTATTCTTAAAAGTAACACCGACAAGAATAAATGACTCTTTGTTCTGCAAAAATGTGTCGCTCATATGTAACGGATGAGCATTGATAGACTTTTTTCGCGACAGCGACCCTGCCTGTGTTTTGGAAGCACTAAACTGAACAAGATTTTTGGCGCCCCAGACATCCGCATTGACCTACGCTTGGTTTTCAAATCAGGCTTATTGACTGGTTTAAGAAAATGGTGCAGTTGGAGTTTGGTGCAGAAATTATAATTCTTAATTTATTTGTACAAAACCATATCAAATTGAGCGACATGTTAAAGGTTTACAACATTTAGAAAATATGCAAAGTTTTCTGGGGGCATCCAAATCTACAGAACATTATGTATCAAACACAGACTTCTGCATGGATTTGTGTAAAGCTTTTATTGCAGCTGCTATTCTTCTTCATAAAAACAATTATTGGTCCACGAGGACATTTTTGGAAAAAATACTACCACAAAAAAGTACCAGACGAATCAACTCTGCATGAAACTATGTTGATAAGGTCCATTTTAAAAACTATGGACAAAATACGACACAATCTGGAAGGAAAAAAGTTATGGTTTAGTGTCGATGAAACCACTGATATCAAGGAAAGATATGTTACTAATATTATAGTTGCACCTCTAAGTTATCACGAACCTGAAAACTCATATTTAATTAACAGTAAATTTCTTTCTCAAATCAATAGTTGGACAATAACAAAAATTTGTAGTAGAAAGTATTACTTTACTACTGTCAGTCACTAGTATTTAGAAAAGTGGCGTTTTGTTTCTTTTGGATAGTGCTGCATATATGCTGAATGCAGGACGACAGTTAAAAGAACATTTTCCCAAATTGCTTAATATGACATGTTTAGCTCATGCCCTACATAGAATATGCGAAATGGTACGTAACTTTTATCCACTTATTGATACTTTAGTTATTGAGATAAAAAAGTTTTTCTTAAGTCACCTGCGCGCATTACGAAATTTAAAGATATGTGTATTAATGTCGCATTACCGCCACAATCTGCTATTACAAGGTAGGGAACATGGCTATCAGCAGTTAACATACTTGTATTACCATATAAATTACAATGTGGTAAAAAATATTATCGACAGTTTACAAGATGATGCTTTAAGTGTGAAAAAAGTAAAGAAGTTATAAATGCACCAAATGTTAAATCTGATTTAAAATTTATTTTTGAAAATTTTGGATATCTTCCGGATGTGATTGAACAGTTATAAAAACAAAAGGCCCACCTAGTGTCTTTATTTTATGTATTTCAAATTACTATAGACAAGCTTAAATATGTTCCCAATAAAATTGGTGACATTAAAATTGTATGTACAAAAAATCTTGGAAAGAAATCCAGGATTTTTAGAAATAAAACATATTTTTAAGGCACTACAAAATAAAAGAACTGACTTGTAAAATAATTTTCGATTTACTCCAGTTACAAGCGGTGATGTCGAAAGAAGCTTTTGACTTAGAGTTATTTTAAATTATAAAAAACCAATTTTTATCGAAACCAACTTTAAAAAGACGTTAGTTATATAATGTAATGCAAATAAATTGTAAAACACTTCTGTTATGTTTTTATTTCATATTTTTTAAATTTATTTATAATTAATATATCCTTAATACGCACGCCAATGAATTTGCTAGACATAAAAAACGTATAGGGAACAAGCTCGTTCCTAAATCCGGGCCCTAGTAATTAGGGTAATTACGACATCCAAGCGTCGGTTAGACCGGGAGGGAGGACGTATAATCTAGCCAGCAAGAGTGTGCTGAGTTTAGCACCACCAGTGACGAATGTTTTAACCAGAAAAACATATTTTAGTTTTTAGGGAGAGTTGTGAAATTTTACTTGGTGAATCTTTAAACTCAATCTAATTTAATTTAAATAAAAATATGGATGGGAAGTCATAATACCCGGATATATCTGAAAAACACAAACACATAGTTTTGTTGTAATAACTTTTTACCTAATAAAAATAATGGTTAAATATTTATGCATTTCAGTAAAACTTTTACATAAGGCAAAAAACCGTAGCCACAGTAGCTTTAAAAAAGCTCGAATTTCTCTTTAGAGCCGAAAAGTATTTTCCCCTTTGAATCTGTATACTGTGTATGTATTTTAAATCGGATGTTCTCTAGAATATCGGTCTTGTATATGGAGAACGATGCCTCCCATAAGTCTAAGCATTCTTGATTTTATCCAAAAAGAGCCGTTTGCCCTATTAAAGATCCCACTCGTACAAAAACGATTTGTTTTCTTAACCATTGACAAGCTGTAGGGTATTTGTCATTCTTTTATCGGTATTTCCACGGATTGACCGCTTCTGGTTAGTTTTGTTAGCTATTAGAGTTAGTTCTGAGAAATTATAAATAGAGCCAACACGTAGTGCCACTCTTAGGCATCTTTTTAAAATCCATCTTAAAAGGCTCACTTTGTTCCGTTATCTCTGGAGTATCTAGACTATGAACCTGCTGCCTGTAAATCACTTGTACCTCAAGTTTTTCTTTCTCTCGCTGAAGCTCTTGTCGATAAAGAATACGTATTCTGTGGAACAGTTGAGACCAGGAGCTTTTAAGCTGCTTAAAAAACACTTTTTTAATTAATATTCAGTTATATTTTATATAAGCGCATTTTTTGATGGAAATAGTTTATATATATTTTTTTAATGTATTAAATCACTTTTGTATAACTAGAAAGAAGCCTTTAAATTAAAACAAGTGTCGTACTAAAAAGCAGCATACTCATAAACATGGTGGCAAATATTATAACCTAGCGCTTCAGGTTATGTCTAAAATTTTACGGCATATAGTAAAACTACCGATTATTTTACAACCTGGCAGCGTTTCTTGTTCTGTCTGATTATAAAACGGCCAATTTTACTAAACGGCAACGACGTGTACATTGCCCAAATATGATATGTGTTTTTACAGTTTTATACATACACCTTAAAGACAGATACATAATTTCCTTAAAGGTCTTAGATAATCTTGATTTTAATAACACTAGTATCTTCGACGTCTATTATCTTAATTTATTAACTGGTACACAACTTTTCGGTTAGTATGTATCTCCAATGGTTTTAAACTAATAATCAAAACTACTCTTAAAGCCATGACTTGACTATGATAATTTGTTGTTTAAGAAAATACCCGAAGTATGACCGATTTTTTTCGGACTTAACAATAGCTGCCATATATTCAGAATCTTAATACTAGGCCTGCTAAATAAATTCTGGTTGTTTTAAAATATTACAATACTATTGTTGTCTGACATTGTCTCGGTGAGAGTGCTTCTTAAGGCGCGTTTACACCAAAGTTGACAACTAAAAGTTGACAACAAATTGTTTGTAGAAAACTAAAAGTTGTCAACTAAAAGGAGCTTTTCTTAAATCAAAAGATTTTTTGTATAAAACCAAAAGTTGCTCTTCCCACATTTAGAGAAACGAGTGAAAAACTTGTTGCCAAAAAATTAGCGCGAATGGTTTATTCACTAGTTCTCCAGTTCTCCACTAGTTTTCTACAAGTTGCTTTTGCGAAGCGCGCAGCAACAAATCTTCCACTTTTAGTTGTCAACTTTTTTTGATCTTTTAAAAGGCTCGTTTACACCAAAGTTAACAACTAAAAGTTGACAAAAGATTGCTTGTAGAAAACTAAAAGTTGCACTTCTCAAATTAGAGCAACAAGTGGAAGATTTTTTGTAGAAAACTAAAACTTGCTCTTCCTAAATTTAGAGAAACAAGTGGAAAACTTGTTGCCAAAGAATTGGCGCGAAAGGTTTAGGAAGTAGTTCTCCACTAGTTTTCTACAAGTTGCTTGCCCAAAGCGCGCAGCAACAAATCTTCCACTTTTAGTTGTCAACTTTCTTTGATCTTTACCGACACTCCGCGGGAAACTAAAATTAGGTGGAAGATTTGTCTCTCCACAAGTGGAAGACAGAAAAAGTTGCTGTATTTTGTAAAAAAAGCAACAAATTGCCGCAACTTGTGGAAAACTTAGACTTTGGTGTAAACGCGACGACACTCCAGGGAAAAAAATTAGTTGAAGATTTGTCTCTCCACAAGTGGAAGACAGAAAAAGTTGCTATATTTTGTAGAAAAAGCAACAAATTTCCGCAACTTGTGGAAAACTTAGTGAAAGACTTTGGTGTAAACGCGGCTTTAGAGTGGTTTGGGATTTAAATACTGTATACGAAATAATCATGAATGTTTGGTCTTCTGTCACAGCAACGGGGCAAAACAAGCTAGCCATTTAAACTTTATATAATTAGGTAGTAACAGTAAAGAATCCTTACAAATAAAAATTGATAATATATTTATGGATCTGCAGCAAAAGGGTTACAATGAAAGACCACTAAACGAAACCCGTCACAACACGTCCAAAAAGTGTATTTCTGCCTTAACGAAAACATCGCGGACCAATTGATAAATTAAGAAAATGGAAGTCCAAATATAAGTGTTATTATGACAAAGTCCAAGATGTTAGTGTTATTAAGACAAATACATTTTTTACTCGACATAATTTCGTAGATTAGAAATACATCAGTATTACATACAATACAGCAACCACATATGAGTTATAAAAATTGTTTTATTATTTAAATATATTTAATAAACATATCCAGTTTTAAAATGTGCTAATCCTGGTAACATAATTATTTTTATTAACCAGTAATACTGATATGTCGGTGATATTGGTAATTGACCTTTTTATCGCCGGACAGGACGTAATATTGTACTACATTTTTTTATCTTGGGACAGTCCACGAAGGCTGATGCCTAAGTACTAACGTACCGTGGGTGTACTGGCATATAAAGACTAATTACAGACAACATCCTTCACATCTAATGCTGTAGATGTTGCCTAAAAGCTGGAAAATATTAGCTAATAAATAATTATGTGTTTATCCAAATCGAATTACCAATAACAGAATAAGGTTTAATATTATGTTAAAAACCCTCAATTTCTCATAAACTTTTTGACACGTCTGGACTTTGATTTAATAGGGTGAACTTTATCCTTTTGGTTTATTTCATTTCTCTCTACCTCTACCTCTTGTCTAAGTAGATACTACTAGAGTCTAAAAGGTGTGCTGTAAGTTCAACAATCTGCAACCTGGGATGTCCCACAAATGTTTGGTAGAAGAGAGATTAGGCAGTTAGGGTTCATGGTAAGCGGTTAATGTTGTGTTGAAGCTTTCCACTGGCCACATATTTTCTGAAACTGTCTTGTTAAAAAATAGAGTTGTTGATGATCTCATCACATAACACGATATCTGTGGTAAACCACTGCTAAAAATGTACCGAAGGGCTGTACTGTTAAATCTAATAAAAACTAGATGTCTGCTTACCACATTCGCACCAATGCAGTCAGGTGTGTCCATGCTCCACGCATCCCGACTTCCCTTTGTGTTCTTAAAATCACGAATTTACATTCGCTTAAGTCAAACTAAAGCGATCTCTAAGAGCTGAAAAATCTTAGTCGACGATCTTGACGTTTTGTTGTTTCCTAACGACTTCCGGTGCCCCCATCTCTCTGTCTTTGGCCTTTTTTGATATATACCTAGATAGGTTTGTTTTTCTTTCAAGTTTTCTAATTGACACACCTGCGTCACGTAAGCTTAAAATTTACCCCTCAAAGTCACTAAACTGCCGAATATGACCAAGTTTTTACACTTGAGGCATATTGTCTGATAAAGTAGAAAACGTTGAAACTAACTTTTTATATGTTAAACCCTAAATGGAAGCAACAATTCGTAAAATTTTAATTGAACAGGTCCAAGAAAAGTCTAAAAAACTTTAATAATTTTTCAATGAATTTCTTTAATAATTAGTATTTGCAATTAATGCAAGTTAGTAAATAATCTTTGGCACAAACAAAATTTGGAAATATAAGTAAAAAAAAATTGTGTTGTTTTATGGTAAGTCAGATTTCGGTTTTATTTTATTTTAAAAAAGACATATTTTACATAAGCAAGCAAAAAAAGGCAAAGGCCATCTTTTTGGGAAGCGGTGATATCGAAAAGAAATCATGGGGCAATATTACAGTTTTGGTTACCCGAAAAGGTATTTTTGTTAGAATTACAAAGGAATTTAAAAAAAGCGACATATGTCCCCAAAAGCTTGGATGTCTTACAATAGCGCTTGAGGATTGAGAAATATTTTTGTGGCTTACATGTATTTTTATCAATTTTAGTTTAAACATAATATCGCACCGTCGATGTAAATTTGGTTTATTAAAAAAAAGGCAATAATGCTAGTGTATAAGAAAATATCAGTAATTCCTTTTTTATTTTAGTAATGTTTTTGCTTTAAATGTAGGCGAGTTAGGTAAAGGTGTAAAAAAGCAGAACATTTTAAATTGTATTATTTAGAACCTAAAAATTTTAAATTATATCAACCTTTAATAGCATTGCGTAGCAACGACTATTTTAATCTGTCACTGCTTGCAGGAGGTAAATTAATTTTTAAAATGCTTTTTTTTTATAGGTAACGCCTCTCCCTAAATAGACACACATTTAAAAAGTGTTATTAAAAAAACCGACTACACTTAAACTTTTATTCTTTAATCTGTACACGGAAAAGAAATAAATTATAAATGTTTTAATGTAAAAATAACTAAACTTATACTTGTTATGCCTTACACTGTATTTATTTAGTAAAAACCTTAATTTGTCCTCAGTAACTACAACGTTTAAGACCTTATCTGGTTTTGGCCTTATCTAAAAAATGTAAAATATATGTAATTTAATTAAAATATTATGCTAAAGTAAAAAATAGTAAAAAGTGTGTCCTACAAATATATTTACTTAGGTCTCATTTATTCTTTTTAATTGACGTTTTATTTATCTTAAGTCGGTCCATGAAGGGCTTAAAGCCTAAGTACTAACGTTCCATGAGCGTTTTAGGTTAAGTAAGAGGTAGTACCGTAAAAAAGAAAAAAAACAGAAGAGGTACAAGGAAAATTAATTTACGTACATATATAACTCGAAACGCCTATTAAGGCTTCACGAATTTTTAAAAGTATATGTGGGTAGTACCACCTCAAGCGGGGAATTTTCCTACTATCTGTATTATTTTTTATGTACGTAGCAAAAAAAAATTGGATTCAAGCAGTAATATTCCCACAAAGAATGTTATTTTATTAATGCTTTTTGTCATTTCAAACTTCACTCCTTCACAAATTAATTGGCTTTCACAAACCTTTTGCTATTTGACGATAGTAGATTTGGATACTTCGTTAAATTTTACATAAAAGTACATGCCTTTGGGCATCGCCCAATACGGGTTTCATTTTTTTATTGGTGTCATCAAAAAGTGGTAATTTCACAGATGTACTCCTGTTCAACTTGCATCGTACCGACATCCAAATCTTTTATTGTTATCAGTTAGATTCATATTCTACGAAAAGTAAGTTTTGGATAGTTGTTGTTCATTTTTTTTTAATTACATTTATATGAAATTTTTAAAAAAATAAAATTAACCTAGTCTTACACCCAAACAAAAAGTCACTATTTAGAGTTTTGCTGTCAAGGCTAAAAAAATTAACTACTGTTTACGCCTCTGTCTTATAAATTTAGTATTAAAGGTTATATTTTTATCCAAATTTAATTTATGAAAAATATATTTCTTACATTTTCTGTTTAAGTTTTTTATAAAAAATCCAAAATATTATTTTTTTTAATACTTTAAATGGAGTCTAACACCCTTTATTTTATAGTACTGGACAAGCGAGCAGAACTTTGGCTAAATTTTGATTCTTGTTAGGCCTAAATTTGGGTTTTCTTGGGTTCCATATTTAAGTAAATTTCATTTAGATAAGAAAAAAATTAGAGCAAAAAAACATAAAAAATTGAAAGCAAATCGTGTACCACTAGATTGTAAAATATTTTAATAAACACTAATTTTATTAATAGTAGAACAAATTTAATGTTTTTTTAAGTCCGGTAATTTTGGGTTTCTTTGTAAATATTTATTTTTAATTTCCTGAGTAGTATTTCCCAAGAACAAGGTATTTAAAAAAATGTGCGTATTTTATTGACTTTTTGTAGGCTATTTAACTACTTTACATTACTTTACCACTTTATGTTAATTAGAACTAAAAAAACTACTAAAATAGGGTAGATCAGCGATAATAAGACTGAGTTTACTAGGAGCATAAATAAAGCCTAAAATGATGGCACACACAAACAAAAAAAAGCTTGTATTGCTAACCGCAATTTTCTAAAAAAAATAAAAAAAAATAGCGTGGGTAAATATCCCAAAACAAGCTTAAACATGTTTTGTCTATGGGAAGTATCAAGCTAAGCTTAAAAGGTTAAAAAATAAATATTTTTTAAAATAGTTAAACAACTAAGTTTATTTCCAGCTAGAAAGTAAGTTATTTTTTCATACTCCTAATATAAATTGGTGGTTGTTTAAAAAATTGCACAATCCAGTGGTACACGATTTTCTTTTAATTCTATATTTTTTAAGGTCTTATTACCTTTAAACCTTGATAAAATTTATGATAATTATGAGCCTTAATAAGCCCTAAATGTGGAAAATAAAAATTAAGACAGTTGTACATTTCTACTAACAGAACTACGGATTTTTTTAGAAAAATAGGTGGCAAAAATCTTTTACATTGGTTAACAAAAGTCAAAGATATGAAACTAAATAGAATTTAAAGTTAAAGTATGGTAATACCTATTTTTTTCTTTATCACGTAGTTTAAATCTATACCATGATTATGTTTCACGCACTGTATTAAAACTTCAGTACTTTTTTTAATAATTAGTATTTATGTTCCATGTTATTTTAGCCTAGTTTAATTTTTTTTTTACTTTTATGTAAAATGTATTTCTAAGGTTACCGTCTTATAAGAAATTTTCGAATTATTTAAACTTAAATATAATCGCTCTTGTGTAAACAAAATCAGCGGATTGCATAGGAAACATGACACGCGCTTACCCTGTTACTGGATTCGACATCTGTTTTTTTATCTTTGTTAAACAAAGAATAATAGCATCCGCAAAATGGCTTAATATAATGGCTCTACTGTCCCGAATTTATACTAAAAAAAGCCGTCAATACTGAACTAAACAAAACCTGTGAAACAAGGAAAATGCCATGAATTGTAAAGTAAAGTAAAACTCACATATATATCATTTTTTTAATGTTAAAGCCATTATTTATTTGTCAGAGCGATCAATAAAAAAACTACAGGCTATTTTTCCATAAAAATTTGTACACCACAAATTTTTTGCAATAAAAAAAGTAGTTGGTGAAAGTACATATTATCTTAACTTTTTTAAATGTCATACATCGTATTTTTATCCGAAGAACGTTTTTTTTTTATCTTAAAATGCCGTTTTATCACAGTAAATCTTCGCATTTATTAAATAACAAGTTAAATTTAGGATTATTTTAAACAATACTCTGTATTTTAAAAATTTTCTAAAATCAAAGCCCAAAGATCTGCTAAAAAAATGTTTACTTTAACTTACCAGCTCTTAAAACTTTAATTATTTATTTTAGATATAGTGTTAACAAAAAACTTACATTTATAATTTTTTCTTCTACTCAGAAATAAAAATAATACATTGTAATTGTAGTTAACTAAGCAAAACATTATTGTTTTGTTACATTATAAACTGACTTAAATTTTAAATTAGCGATTACCGAAAATATATAAATATGTCACTGTGTCCCTCAGATGGTAAGGGATAAAAAATAAATTAAAAATTAAATTTGCTTAGTTGACACTTAATCAGATTGGTTAATTATTGTCCTCTCGCTGAATGCGACATGGAATTTTTATTTTTATCTTTTTATCATCCTTAAACAGAGACTAATAGCATCCGCAAAAATTGACTAATACAATGATACTACCTTTTTATGACTTCGTACAAAGTCCCAATCGATACTGTTCTAAACAAAACCTTAAAGAAATGTCATTTAATTATATACTAATGTACAACTTAATAAATTATTTTTTAAAAATACAGTGCATATGTAAACTAGTGAATAAATTTGTTAAAAATTTACGAAATAACTTTTGGGAAAAACACTAAAGTGTTATTTCTTTTTGGGCACTTTTTAGATAGAATTGATATATACTGGACGATTCCTGTAGAAGGTATGACGTCATCGATATTTTGTTGGAGGTAACAACCATTTTTTATTACAAAATTTGAAAATACACCTTTTTTTATCCGATTTTGTAAGATAATTTTAAGTATGGGTTGTTACTAAAAAAACAAAACAAAAAATTTTGACAATTTTAAAATAATAAATTTATTGGAAATAAAATTTCTAAAAACAACTAAATTAAATGTTTAAATCGTGCATAGTTGGCTGCCTGACAATTACCTTGACAATAAATATTTGATGATCTTAATATTTAAGCAGCGTATATAAAGTGTTTTTTGGAAAAAAAATTGATATTTTTAAACAAATGGTTTAATTAACGAAGCAAGATGGAATTTAAATTTTTACCATAGTAATTTGAAAAGATGTGCAAAACGAAGTGGTTAATTGCTTATGAATTCATCGATGATATATAAAGAACATATTTCTGACAGGCTAATTTCCTTGAAGCCATATCGATAGAACAGAACACCTGAATTATTTTGTAGAGGTACTTGAAAAGTAAAATGTACGCTACAAAGACAGAGAATTTAAAGAAAGAATTCGTTATTAAAAGTTATAAAAAATGTTCAATAGAATTTACTGATCATCTTGGTTACTATCAAACAGTCAACGGTATTTGATTTGAGCATTTAATTTAGTTGTTTTTAAAGTTTTCATTGCCATTAAAATTTTCACTTTAAAATTTCGAAAGGGTTTTTTTTTTAATTTAATCCATACTCAAGATTATCAATATTATCTTAATGTAAATGTGCTCTTTTGAACTCCGTAATAAAAAATAAAGGTTTCCATAAACAAAAAACATGACGTCATACCTCCTACAAAAATCACCCTGTGTACATAAATTCTATATAAAAAAGTGTGCAAAAAGAAATTGAACTTCAAGCGTTTTTTCCAAAAGTTATTTCTTAAATTTTTAGCACTACTCTACCAACGCATTGTATATAATCAAATATGCTTTTATTAGAGAAAACGCAAATATTTTACTGCTGTTATTATACGTTTAAATAGAGTGAAAAGTTGTTACTTACAAAAATTATTACTGTTTAAACATATAAATAGGTAAATATTTAATTTTTTATCATAAAAAATGTTTAGTTTTAATTCTACAGCAACGCAAAAATTTATAAATAATATTTTTAATTGTATACTTATGAGTGATTTTTTGGCTGCTGGTCGCTCGCTGCCATCTGAGTTTCAGATTTTCCTTTTAAAACTATATAAGCAAGATTGAGAATATCTGTCAATAAATTTTAAATTTTAATCTACAATTTTCAAAGGATCATAAAGCAACTAAATTTTATTTTAACGATTATATTATCTAATAAAATAGGGTCACCTCCACCAAAACTCTGTCAAGAAAATGAGATGACTCTTCGCGCCCCAGGGCTGCTTAGGCAAAGATCGTATTTTATTGCAGGTATATAAATACGACTTTTTAAATGAAATGGTGGATTTCTTATTGATCGCTAAGCCAAATAAATTTCATTTTGTTAGAATTAAAATTTTTTTTTCTTAAGTTTAGTTTTTTTTTTTTGTTGGTGCTAGTTTCTTTTAAGGATATCAAAAAAAGTATGTTTGTTTGTTACAGAGTTCATGACAATGTATGGTGTTCTTATTTTCATAAAAATATTAACTCTTTATTTTTTTCAGACGGTTTAAGTATATATATATATATATATATATATATATATATATATATATATATATATATAAATATAATATATAAATATATATATATAATAATAATAATTACAATATAGTATAATATATATAATATATACCATAGATACATATATAATATATATAAATTATAAATAATTACAATGGCAAATGATTTTGCCGTAACGTAGAAACAATCTGCCTTCTAGACAACAATACGAGTTTGCAATTCACCAACAAGACAATAAGCATAACAAATTTAAAAGCATCGATACAACAATTGGCCCAAATTCCTTCACCAGCTTAGGGCCAGGGCAAAAAGAAACCCAAATGCATTACGGCTAAAAGTTGCAAATTTAACTTTCTAATTTAACAATGACAAACTGTATTTTATCTTAATAAAGATGAATAATCGGAAATTTCTCACAAATATTTTTTTAAATAAATAACCCTTCTTGAAATATAAAAGGTATACACGTGTTGCGCTATAGTATCTTATACTACTACTACTACTCCATGGCTTGGAACCCGGGGTGGGTTTTTGCCAGCTTCACAATAGTCCTCCACTGTTGTCTGTCACTCATGGCATCAAGTGTATTTTGGATGCCCATTGCCCTTAGGTCTTTGGCAATATCGTCCCTCCATCGGAGTCGTGGGCCGCCTAGGGGTCTTTTACCAACTGGTGCTTCCTTTCATACAAGTTTGACAGTGCGATTATCCGGTAGTCTTCTCACATGTCCCACCCACTGTAATCGTTTGGATTTTTTTCTCGGACAATGTTAGGTTCTCCGTATAGGTCTTCTAGCTCCCTATTTGTACGAATTCTGTACCTTCCCGTTGTTGCGTCTACGGTTGGATCATAGATTTTCCTGAGTACTCTCCACTCAAAGACTCGGAAGCGTTCTTTATTTGCCACGGTCAGCGTCCACGTTTCACATCCGTACATCACAACTGGTCTAATTATTTTGTATATGTTTATTTTAGCACGTCTTGATGTCTGTTTTGATTTTAGTAGATTGTGAGTTTCATGGAGGCATTTGTTTCCGGCTTGTATTCTACAGTTAACTTCTTCTGTCCCATCAGTGTCATCTGATAGTGTTGTTCCAATGTATTTGAATTTTTTGACACGTTCGAAGATGTAGTCATCCATTGTAATATTGTGCCCTATTCTGTCTTTGTCTCTGGTCCGGTTGTTGCTGTTGGAATACATATATAGTTTCTTTTGTCTTCGTTAATTTTGAGCCCCATATTTTCAGCATGTTTTTCAAAGTTGCTAAATGTATTTTTAACGTTAAGTCTGCTGTTTCCAATGATATCAACGACATCCGCAAAAGCCTGGAGGGCAGATTTCAGCCCTTCTCGTGACATATTCAAGAGCAACATTGAAAAGCAACGGTGATTGAGCATCACCTTGTTTAAGGCCGTTGTTGATATTAAACACCTTTGAGAAGTTTTGTCCAACTATAACTTTGATTTTTGAGCCGCCGATACATAGTTGGGTCATTCTTATGAGTTTTTTCGGAAAGCCCAGTTCTTTTATAGCTTGCCAGTTTTACTCTTCGGACGGTGTCATAGGCTTGCCTGAAATCGACAAACAGTTGATGGAGGTCTCGGTTAAATTCCCAGCATTTTTCCATTAATTGTCGGATGGTAAATATTTGGTATGTGGTGAAGCGGCCTCTCCTGAAACCACACTGGTATTCTCCCACGATTTCTTTCGCGTATGGTCTGAGTCTTCCTAGGAGTAAATTAGTAAATATTTTGTACGGCATGTTTAGTAGCGCGATACCTCTGTAGTTAATACATTTCATTTTTTCTCCTTTTTATGTATGGGGACGATGACTCCTTCCTTCCATTCACTTGGTATTTCTTCTAAGGTCCATATGGCTTTTACTAGTTGGTGAAATTCCTTATACAAGGTATCTCTTCCACATTTTAAACATTCTGCGGGGATATTATCGCTTCCTGGTGCTTTGTTGTTTTTGAGTTTTAAGGTGGCTTGTTGAACCTCTTCGTAGGTGGGCAAGGCTGCACGGTCGGTGTGTAAGTGTGATAGTATCTTATAACCAAAATAAATATATTTTTACAACTGAATTTTAAATAAAAATAATAAATACAAATTTAAATTAGAGATGTTAGATGGTAACATTTAATAAATGATTCGGTGTTTTACCATTTTTAACTTTAGTATTATAAGAACTCTTAAAGCAACTTTAAGAAGGTGTAATAAAATACACTAATAAAAAGGCTTTATAAAGGGCCCATTCAAAGAAAGAACAACTCAGACAAAGTAGGAAAAGACTTCGCATAACAGAAGGGGTTGCTAACAGGGCACCATAACCTAAGAGGACACCTACACAAGATAGGCTCATTCAGTGGGGACTCAAGTTGCAGGATGTGCGACGAGAGGAAAAAACAGCCTACCACATCCTGTGCGAATGTGAGGCGTTCAATCACAAAAAACAGGCGTTATTTGGGCAACCGAAAATGAGCCCACAGGAATATATCAACCAACCAGTCTCGGGGTTATACAGACTTGTAGAAGGAACAAGACTGGTGGGAGGATTTGTATAAAAGAAAATGGGAGATAAGGCACAAAAAGCCCAGGAGGCTGCGCTGTCTCCGGTAGTAAATCAAGACGGCTCCCAGAAAAAAAACACTTTTAAACCTTAAGACACTTAAATGCTAGTATGTTCTGGTAAAAAAAATCACACAAAAAACCAACTGCAGTAATTTTAATTTTTATAAAACACTTTGTAATACTGTGTCAGCAAAGAATTGTTTTGGCGTAAAATATTAAAACCTAAGTACTGTTAAAAATACTAATTAATTTTAAATTTGACATTTTTATAGCTCTCAACGATTGAAAAACAAAGTGACATATTTTCAGTAACCACTAATTTAAAATCAAGGCATATATATGAAATACGAATGGGTGAATTGAACTGTGTTGTATCAATTAAAGTGTAATCATTTTTAATTTTAATTGCATTTTGAAATCTAGTCTAAATTAATGACAAAACGCATATTGGATCAAATAAATATTGATAAACGTTAGTTTAAAAAAATATTTTGTATTTAATGCTTAAATTATCTAAACAAATTTATGGGTATTACTCTAGCTCTGGTAAGTTTAATTATCGCATTTATCCCTGGACACTCCACAAATACCAATGTACCGTGGATATTTAAATTAAAGTAATAGACACTTTATTAACACGCGTCTTAAAGATTTTGAGGTTTGGAAAAGAAGGAAAAACCTTTGGAGGCAGCAGGTTTCACAATTCAAAGACTCTGGATATAAAGAAGCGGATAAATGGAAAGAAGTTTGGGACCTCTTTAAATATAGTGTAATGGGATGAATAAAAGTGAGAAAAGCAGCCTGAATATTCGGATTTAGCAGCTCAAAATACGTAAGAACCACTTATTTGCTTGAGGACCTTAATCGGCCCCGAAACCCCCTTTGATGCCCATATTGTGTCAGTCATGGATAAGTTTGAATTTATTCAAATATTTTAAAATGTATGAATTTTTTCATTACCTTGCCAACAAGTAAAAGAAGAAGTTTGTTATTAAAACGGAAAGTTTTGGTTCATGTCTTAGGCATAGATTGCACACTTACGGTCTTTTTACTATTCGGAAAAGTCCTTCAGGCGCACATTTTTAAAGACAATTGCTGGTGCTTTTTAGCACAAACTGGGATTCAAAAAAGGATGAGCTTGATTCGCTTGACTTTAAATATTATTTCTGACCTTGTATGAGGAACAAAAGCAACTGCTGGAAATGACAGAAGGGTTAGAATTCGCAACAAATTCTTGGGCAAAACTTTTTTTAAGTAATTTAGCCTTTGAAAGTTAGGGGTGCCAAAAATTTAGTAAATATTTTTAGTAATATTTTTGCCAAAACCAAAAATATTTACTACCAAACAAGCAAAACAAGATCATAAGGAGATGTTTGGTTTCAGCGTAGGTAATAAAGAAAGGTCTAATCTATTTAAATTGGGGTTTGAAGCAGCGCTAAGAATGTAGTTGGATTCGAATTAAGCAGGTGACTGCAAAGGTTTCGGCTGCTCCGCCTTAGGAGTCAGTTTTTGTAAATCCTAACCGTTTATTTTTTACATTAAAAAAAAGAGAAATAACTACGGCGAAAGGTATAGGCTACTTTTTTCTAAAAGGAAAGAAAATCAAAGAACTAGTGTAGGAATTGGCAGAAGAAAAGTTCAGGCTAAAGTATGTAAACTCTACCTGATTGAGGGTTAGAAACTCTAACACAAGACAAATCATTGCAAACGTAAGCACATACTCCACCAAATAGATGAAAGGAAGTCGTGCCATGAAAATAGCGGGTGGTAAGTAAAAATGTAAGTACCCATCTGAATTTCTGCAAAAGTAGAACGTATGAGTTTAAATTGTTAAAAATGATGGTAAACGAAGATTAGTTTAAAGTTGATTTTACAGTTATTTCCCAAGAATATTGTACTATTCGATGTTGATACATCTTTTATTTTGTTTAAATCTTTATAAAAAAATGGTAAAGACATGTGGACATCAAAAATAGGACATAAAAATAAAATGGAAAATATCCTATTTCTCAAAACTGCTTTTAACATGGTTAAGATGGTACTAAGTAAAAATAATTTTATTGCAAGTACAAAAAGCTTTTGAATAAAAATGAAATTTAAATAACTTTATTTATAATTCACGAAAGACTACACGATCCATAATTGAATTAACCCAAGACTTAATTTAAGATTAAACAACTTGTCTATGCAAAGAGCTATAAGAAGTAATTAAGTTTTAGAGACACTTTAACTTCGTTTATTTCTGTCATAACGTTCATAAAATAGAGTCTATGTGAATAATGCTTCTACTGTTTAAATTGCATTAGGGAATACACAAAAATAACTTTGATACCCGGACCCTTGTAAAGCTATGCCAACTAAGCTTGTTCCAATTTTCGACAATTTAATTAGTTAATTCTAACCGTGTTCTTTTGTTTACTATAACGCCTTTCATCTAGCTGAAAATTCCGGTTTTTAATTTAATAACAACTTAATTTAAGAAAGCTATATATCAGCTTGGAATAGAAGTAAAAGATTTAAAAACTCCTATGGAGATTTTATCTAAAGCCGCATGGTAAACATACCATGCTTACACTTTTGCTGTTCAGCTTTAACCTCTAAGCCCTTATCCTTTTTAAATATACAGCACGACAACACAAATTTATAATTATTTTATAAAGTTGTTTGTGTATGTGTGTGTGTGTGTGTGTCAAAGTACCTTTTCATATCATTAGATTTAACTTTGCAAAGGTCACGTGATTGGCTTACTTTAATTTTTAGATATTTAAAAAAATACATCCCATTTGTAGCATTTATGTTTAACCAGGGCCACAAAGCTAAAGACCTTAAGCAAGTATTTAAAGGAGAATAAAATTGACGTTTAAAACTGCCGTGGTCAGTTTTATCACAACGCTTCTTCAATGAGCGAGAAGTACAATGGCTTTTAAGCGTTGATACTAGCAGGCAATAAATTAACAGTATGTGTACCTTGCGTTGGACATTTACTCAGTCTTGTAATGCAGGCTGCTGCCGAGTACTGCCTGTAAGATTTCTTTGTTTTTGAACGAACGTCTTGTATATTTTACGGCCTCAACTGAAGGATACAAAGTTTTAACCAATTATTTGAAAATGGCCGACTGTATACGTTTGTCACGTGTTGTTGTACACAGAATCTTGGGTAGGTAGCTTGGTCAACTCAACAAAACTAGTGAAATACTGCAGCCTCAGCATTGGCGTCGTATAGAAGCTTTATATAAACAAGACCGCTTTGCCTATAAAAATATGAGGTAACAGCTGCTGAATAAGCTGATTCTGATTGCGCAGGATATGTAAATGAATCGCAGCGACAACGCAGGATAAACGTCTGTTTATCATCTCTTGACTGTTTCCAAGCACCATATGTTGAGCTGACCCCATTAGAAAAATTTCGAACCTAAAATTAAGGCATACAAACTAATTGATACTCGTTTTGGATTTTTTAAAAAGTTGAATACACTTAGTAATATGAAGATAATTGCAGCAGTTGAAACATATAAGTATGACTTAGACGATCAATTGGGAAATGAATTAATTTGGTTTAAGTTTTTTTACCATAAGTGTGAATAAATGACGACAAAAATGAAAAATTCATTTGTCAGGTTATTTTCACAGGCAGCAGAAGCAGGTTATTTTTAAAATTAGAGTCGGTCAGAAATGGGCTTTAAACCTCCATGTTAAAAGACAAGCTTAACACTAAGCATTGACAGTGGTATTTTAAGACAACAAAATTATAAAAATATTATAAGTAGCTTGAATATATATATATATATATATATATATATATATATATATATATATATATATATATATATATATATATATATATATATATATATATATATATATATATATATATATATATATATATATATATATATATATATATATTCGCCGATAGGGCTTGCGTCACAGGTTTAGCCTAGGTGCCCACAGAACCTAAATCTGGCATTGCGGAGTTTCATAACAGCCCTAAACTACTACACATCGAATTTTAATTACAGTGTTTATGAAAATTCTAATTTTTTCGTAAATAAAAAGAGATAAATGGTTAAACTTAAGAGTGACGTTTTACAATTTACGAAGGAGTGTCTAACGAATCGATATTGTATCAATGAGCTTAAAACCCTAAAAAGGTAAAAAGTTTTAAAAATTATTTTAAGAACAGCCCCATGATACTTTAGTTAGTTTACGAAACAACGTAGGTTTTAATAATAGGGAAACTGTTCTTATATTAAAAAATATTAAGGTTTGCCCCTTGTCCTTACCTTAAACCTTTAATTTCCTGTACAAAAATGTAACTTATTTAGATACTTAGAGAGACTTATTAAAGTAATAATCCCTTTCAATTTGATGTTTTAAAAGTTGTATGCTTTAATACGTTTATACCTAAACTACTTTTTTAAAGACCAACTAAAGATCACTTTATTTGGGGCATTTTAATTACGTTATTACAGCCTTGTAAACTAATTTAATTTAGTTAATTAATATGCATTATCTACTAAAAAACTTTCATTACAAGCTAGCCCAATAAAAGTCAAGAAAACTTAATTTACTTTATCGTTAGACTAACACAATTACTATAAAGAAGCTTTAATTTTCATGGTAAACAGAACAGTTTGTACCAATTGAAAACCAAGCTTCTTACTTTATTTAAAATCGTATTCAGAGAAATGACCGGATCCTGCTTGTCGAAGGTTTTTGTATTTAAAGTAAATGCAGCGTAGAACGCTGCAACAGGTTTGGGAACGTCTTGAAAAATAACTTTTCTATCGTTGAGTATTTATTTATCGATGAATGTGTAAAGGGTCTTATTTTAAAATCGTATTATATATTTCTTTACTTTTTCTATATTTTATTTAGTTTATTTTTATTTGCAAATAAATAAAAGATGGTAATAATTTGGTGATAAGAATAGAGGCTATTTAAGCGACAATGCGTTTACAGGTGCTTAGACTGATCATTCGATCAGCGACTTATATCAGTTTGAACAAATGTTTAAGATTTTAATCTTTTTATTTAAGTCGATCTTTAAATCAGTTTATACGGGTCTATTTGTACCGATAGATATATGCAAATTGGTTAAAGTGAAACTTTATATTATACTAAATAAGTTGGAATAATTTATATCGGCACAATGGGGTTGATTCGAGTTTTATTTAATTATTAATATAGTGAACTATAGATTAAAACCATTTGATATGGTATTCATAAAGGTAAATTGAAGTAAAACGTGCTGGGTCATTATTAAATAAAAGTTAAGACAAGGTTTTTAAAAAAGTCATTTTGCGGTCAACAAGAAAAGGTGGGTCACAATCTTAAATTTACTGTTAGATAACAAATAAAACATTTTTTCAAACAGTAAGCAGCAAGGGGGAGTTGGGAATCCGGTTTTCTTAAGTATAAGTGTACACGATAGCTATAGAAGATGTGTCAAATGGGATGTATGCTCCAAATAAAAGTGCCACAAGTGCCGGACCGCCGTCTCGGTCTAGCGTATTATAGTGCCTCACAGTGGACAGTGTTACAAAAGGTGGAAAAGGTTGCCAATGCTTACAGAAGCAGTATACGGTGCCAATTTTTTTATATATTTTTTTCTGTTCTTTACAATTTTGCTAAACTTTACCGTCAAGTTTTTTATCGTTTTACCTTTACCGTCGTAAGTGTTAAAGCGATTAATTAAAAAGTTGGTAAAGAATTGAGGCGGCACACACCTCTCAAGAATAACATCAGTGAATCCTCACAACAGTCAATATTACATCTCTTATAATTTACATTTGACCAAAAAAATACATAAGTTTAAAAAATCCTAATTAAAAAAAGTATTTGTATGCTTTTTGGTATATTGATGCTAGGATGTATTATTTTTGTATTAAAAAATTTAGTGTTTATAAAATCATAATATCAATAGTAGTAATTAATGTATATATTTTCTATATTCGAAAGAAAAGCCTTTTTTTGTATCCCCGCAATAACAAATTTACTGCTATTTAAAGGTTTTTTTTAATTTTTTATTTGTTATGTTTACTCGTCTGTCCTTCTGTTTATTTGTGTATTGTAACTTCATAGCTTTAATATTTTTTACCGAATTCAGCAAAACAATTTAATGGATAATTTTAGTTAAATATTTATTATTATTAAAAGCAAATAATTAAGTGATTTCAACAGCTGGTAATACGTCAAAGATTATTGAAGCATAATTAATATTTGTCTTGTATTATTTGCAGATCAAATTACAATCTTGTTTGTAAATATCTAGTAATTATTATTTATAAACCAAACAAAGTGTATTACTAATACTGTATTTGTTTTTTAATAAAACCAACACTATTTTATTTCTTCAAAATGCTATTCATGTAGTATTATTGTTTAAGGACTGTATATTTTATTTATTCATACATTTACAAGATCACCTATGCAAATCTAACATTAAAATATTTTAAAGAAAAAATTCAATTAAAGATATATGGTTTCTTTACCTAAATACATGCTCCACAGAAGGCCAGAAGGAAATCTAATGGAACCAACCTTTTTTAGAGACAAATCCACAAAAAATATCCAAACCTAATTATTTGATAAATTAAAATATAGTATCTTGCAAAACTCGGAAAATATTTTAAATTGACAAGTGACACACAAGATGAGAATATAAGGTTCTTTAAATTAAAAAGTAATTATAAAGGTTCTTAAAAAACGCCTGGTCAAATTATTAGAATCACAAATGAACATTTTAGGAAAATCTTTTAAATTGATAAGTGACACACAAAATAAATACATAAGGTTTTTTTTAAATTAGAGAGTAAATATAAAGGTTCTTAAGAAAAGCGTGGTCAAATTATTATAATCATAAATGAACATTTTAAGAAATATTTTTTTAATGTAAAAAAAATTAAGCATTAAATACAAACAATTGGGTTTTCCATCTTTTTCTATATTTATTTTTACGTTAACTATAAATTAAAAAAATATAATATATATATATATTTAATATATATATATATATATATATATATATATATATATATATATATATATATATATATATATAATTTGCAGTTTTTTGTAGGCGGCAGA
Source organism: Listronotus oregonensis (assembly GCA_019359885.1). Lineage (NCBI taxonomy): Eukaryota > Metazoa > Arthropoda > Insecta > Coleoptera > Curculionidae > Listronotus > Listronotus oregonensis. The sequence continues at coordinate 123,601 of JAHBCN010000136.1, forward strand.
AAATGTTTTAATCTGTACTTCTTTCGTCAAGAGGTTTTTTATGATACAGACATGTGTTTTAATGCATGTTTTAAAATTACTTTGAATCCCAAAAATGCCTATGTTTATACTAAGTACCTTTATAGAAGTTTTCTTAACAGGTAGTACGTAAAAAAGAGACTATTACGACTGTCATATTGTAGGAGTTGTAATTAATGATTTTTTTGGGTTTAAGGTTCTCTCAAAAATTATCAGGCTTTCCTTATTAAGTTAGCTTGCTTTAGTAAATCGTTTAGATTATACCACACCTGTTAATGTAGGTATATGGGTCAGTTACCCATTTTGTAAATTTGAAATAGGCATCTACAGAGACAAATTAAGCATAAATATAACGGGTATTCTTGGACAACATGGCACAGTATTGCAGGCGAAAATACAACACTGTGACATAAAGATCAGTGAAAGAACAATACAAGGAAAAAACACTGTTATCTATTTAAACAACCAAGTGACCATTAAGGCAATTAGCTCCTGTAAAATCACCTTAACCGGTTAAATACTAGATATATCCCAGAGAAAATTGGACTATACAACAAGCTAATTCTGGCTTGGGTCCTGGGCCATAAAGGCCCCTAGGAAATGGTGAGGTAGGTAGATTAACCAAAGAAGAAGATGGTAAAACCACAACCAATCCGGATAGCTCGAGAATCCTGAAGCGGGTGGTTACAAACACCGGGAAAAATTTTAATAAATACTTTTTACCATAGCATATTCCAGTAAAAATAGTGGTAGGCCAGTTTTTAGGAGATTGTAGACTAAATAGGTACATGAAAAAAATATGTCATTCGAAACGTAAGCTATGCAGAAGGAGGAAAGAACACTTGACCATCATGTGTAGTACTGTGAGGCACAATTTAGGTTCAAATTTGTAAATTAAAACAAGGTACATGAAGCCCGTGTCATGACTAGAAAATCTGTTAATAACTTCGTCCTTTATAACAGTACCCTAAAACTGAGGGACCAAAACAAATTTGTTGTGGTTGCAATAGAGAAGGACCAATATGCCCAACTTCATTTAAAAACAATATTATTCAATTTAATTTAAACCTAAGTATTCAAGCACCTTAAACCGATGTTCAATTTTAATAAAAAAACAGCCTGGGCGACATTAAAGAGGAAAAGTTTGACCATAATATATTCAATATTTCTTTAATATTCAATTTAATTTCAGTATTTAAGTAAACGCTAAGCCTACTTGCCATTTATATTAGGACAAACGATAAATATCCATAAAGATGTTACAAATTTAATTTTATTTTGGAGCTCGTCTATACCTAATTATTAAAAAATAATAGAACCAACAACATAATTAAAGCTGTTTAAGAATGTTCTATCATACAATAACCATAAGTATCCAAACCCACTGCTAACTTAATGTTAAACTTTTGTAAATTTATGAACTTTAAGTATGTTTTTGACAGCTGAATTGGACCTTTTAAAGGTCGTAATGGACCCCTAGAGGTTGGTATAGACCACTTTGGGTATCATCAGATTTGATTTACAAAAAAAAATATATTTTTAAACTTTTTTTGGAACTATTAAATTAAAATTATGTTATAACTTAAAAAACATTATAAATTTGGTGTTTTAGTATACGGAAACGATTGAATGAAATTTTATTTCTTTTATTTTAAATGTTTGTAATTTGTCTCTTGTTAAAGTTGCCCAGGGGCAAAATGTATTATACTTATTTCTGAGAAAATATATTGAATACACATACGAACGCAAATGGCCTCACAACTGGGTACCTTGCTCTTTACCAAAATAATAAATATATCAGATATTAAGTAATACAACCTATACCTATCTTATATGCTGTTTAATTGTTTTTATATTCAGAAAGATATACACGCATACAGCATGCCTTTTTTAGTTGTGAGTGATTTAAAATGGCATTATTAGGTTATTTTTCATAAAAAACATTAAACCTCAAATAACAAAACACATCAACTGCACAAAAACAATATGCGTTATTTTTTTTTATTCTGTGAGATAATAAAAAGCTACACACAAAAGCTCTATTCACAGTAAAAACAGGAATATGCATTTAAAACATTTTTTAAGTAAGTTTATTCTTGGATTCATAAAAATGTAACGGCAATCAATCAATAAATGTTTATAGCAAGTTAAATTATAAAAGACCGCATTGTTTTTTTTGTTAAATTCGTTATGATGATTTAAAAAACATTGTTTAGAGTTTTTTGTACTTTACACAAAAATTATTTAGGCTTAAATTTTAAAGAAAAAATTCTTATGCTCTTCTTATGATTTTTTTTGGTATTTCCTGAATTACTTTTTAAATCGATTTGAATGTAATTTTATTTCCGGTAGTTTAATTACACAGGCCCACAAAAAAAATAGTGTGTGCTGGGTGTCGGACTTGGATTTTCTGGAGTATTTTTTTCGCTGAACACGAATTTGAACTTTAAATTGGGAGTCAAACAGCAAACAATCGAGGCGTAATTTGAGGTATTACCTTTTTTTTAATTTAAGACGTCAATATCCTAAAAACTATAAAAGATACACAAAACTTTATATAACATAAACTATGTGTTTTTACAAGAACCTTAATTTAGGTTATATAACCTTTTTGTCTAAATGGAGTGTCTTTCGAGTTATAATCAAAAAACCGAATTTTCAGGATTTTTTCAAGGTCCCTGGAAAAAATTGGAAAATTATTTTTGTTTTATTTTTGGTTTTTTTCTGGAAATTTTAGATTATTCGAGATTTAAATAAATAATTATATCGTTAAAAAAATCACATTAATATTTTTTTTCCTATTTTGGACTGAAATTATTTGTCAAAATTAAATTTTCGTTTATATTTTCTTTATTATTTATCTTATTAAAAATGTTTATAAAATTGTTTTATAAACAATTTAAAAAACTCTATATTTTATTTTAAGAAATTTTTTGTATCTCTCATAGTTTATATAGTCGTAGTCCAAACATTCCGTGGTAGCAGGTTTCTGCCGGTAAATGTACCATATCGGTTTTTTGGGTTTCTCGATTTTTTGCTGTTTAACCCCCAATTTTGACTTCAGATTCGTATTCAGCGGAAAAAAAACGCCAAAAAATCTTAGTCGGACACCCAGCACACACCACTTTTTTTTGTGGACCTGTGTTATTAAGTTAATTAAATAGTAAAATTATATATATATATATATATATATATATATATATATATATATATATATATATATATATATATATATATATATAATATATATATATATATATATATATATATATATATATATATATATATAAATAAAATTTCGTTAAAGATTTAAAAAATAACTTTAAAAAAAAACGCTCAAACCCCTAATGCTTAATTTCTTTTTGCTCAGATAGAATTAATAAGTACAGTGTGACTCCTATGGGACATATGACGTCATCGATATATTTTTTTAAGGTAACACCTATTTTTTGTTACGGAGTTGAAAAGAGCACATTTTTTTATGCGATAAAATAATTTTGAGAATAAAGAATTTTAAAATACTAAATTTATGGGAAATGAAAACATTAAGAACAACTAAATTAACTCGTGCATAGTTGACTGCTTGATAGTTACCTTGATAATAAATATTTTTTCGGCGATTGGCGACCCAATTTGGAATACTGTCTCTATATTTTGGGGACCTGTCTTTCTTTTATAGGTCTTTTTATGGCTTCTGCTCTGACAAATAAATAAAATGGTATAAATTTCTTTCTTACAGCTCCTTTGAGCTCCACTATCGCCCATTTAAATCGTGAACATCATACTTTTTACACCCTGTATATCCAGATTTATATATCATAACATCTTACATCTATATTTATCTTTTTATTACCTTTTATAATTTTCTGTCAATCTTCAAATCAAATATATTTTGCATAAAAGAACAAAAACTCTGCAAAATAAAAAACTAAAATAACATATTACAAAGGGAAAATTCGTTATATTTTTAAAATATCTTTATTCTGACATAATAAGAAGCCACACACAAAAGCCCAGTAAAGAATAATTTTATTTCGAAACAAATTTTCTGTGGTTCTGCTTAAATAAAAACGTCCAACTTTATAGCCCGAAACAAAATCAGTTATTTAAAAAAGGAGCAAAAAATAGATGATTAAAGAAAGTTTGTTAATAATGGGTTACTGTTGCTTTTTGGTAAATTCATCTCAACAATTTACTAAATATAGTTTGAAATTTTAAAGTGTAGCGGTCTGCTTTTTGTACAAGTATACTTCAACAAAAAATACATTAGAATCAATTTTTTCAATGAAAAAAATGTAATATCGTGCAGTAATAAAAGTCTTACTTTTGAAAAGTGTAGCACCAAAACAAATTCACATACAAGTGTTTAAGGACTCCTTACTTTAATTAAAACAGTAGAAAAATGGCAGGTGGTAAAAAAAACAGTTCAAGATACATACTAACCGAAAGGTCATACTTAAAACGATTTTTTCATATATTTAAAAATCTAAAAGAAAAACAGAACATTAATTTAAGTTTTATTAGCATTTTAAAAAGTTTGAAAAGAAAAATATTTATATGTATTTTTGTTTTCTGATAAATTTAAATTTGCACATTTTTATTCTTTTAAGTAATATGGAAAGTAAGAACTTATTCGATTTTATACATTTTGATTTTCATGGGAAGCCAAAGGGAAAAATTTTCTTAAGTTACGAAAACTGATTTGCATTTGAAAAGTCTTGAAAATCTTATTTAAATCGAGGCCATTTCAGTTATAAAGCATTTCAAGATATTAATACAGATAACTGCATTCTTCGTGGAAGTTTTAACTTTGAAAATGCCATTGTAATTAAATTAAACTTTTATATAAGTTATTTTACTATGATCGCTAAAAAAGCACTAAAAGATTATATGAACATTATAGTTTAACTACATCACTACGTCATTACACAGGGTATTTAAAAACCATGGGATAACGCCTAATGAAAGATTCCTTGATCAGAAATAAGACAAAAATTTAATATAAACATAGCTTCAAAACCGCCCAATTTTTAAGATATAGGGTGTGAAAAACATATTCAGAATTCGATTTTTTTTAAATTTTTAAATCGGGTGGTTTGATCTAAATACAACTTTTAATACTAAAAACAATAAGTGAAATACAACTTATATTAATAAAGGTTTATTAACATTACGGGCAAATTGCGTAGCTTTGGACAATTTCATCGATTTTTTTACCCTTATTTCGTCACAACTCTTCTAGTAATAATAATGTTATTAATTTGGTGTGTAGTACTTATTCTATGCTACTTTTACGTAAAAAAGGTACTCCTGAATTAACTCGATAAACTTAATGGTTTTCAAGATATTTTGATTTTAAACTAGCGAGGTACGAAAAGAGTAACATTTAAAATTAAAGGCAATAATAATGTTTAAAAAAATTAAAAATGCCTACTTTTACATGAATACATGCAATGTTTTTTGGCAATTTATTTATTAAAAAAATTTTGGTGGTTAATGGTATGATTAAGTTTTTTTCCTAATCTAGTTGTAAATAAAATAAACGTGGTCGTAAAATGTAGCCTAATTTATAATGTCATTAGGATAAGCGGTTGCTAATAAGGCAATACTAAATTTTAAGAATACATTTTTAGATAATTTTTTAAAGTTATAATAAAATTTTTAATTTGGTTAAACTATATGACTCTTATTTTTTAAATTTAAGGAAAATAGAGGTAAACATAGATTTCATTAAGTTTTGTTAAAAAGGGCAAAATACAATAGTATAAATAATTAAAGTAAAAAAGTATACTAAAAGATACTATAGATATAACTAATATAATTAAAAGTGAATTTATATACTTGTCACTTGCGTTGATGACGGGGTCAGCGCTGGCGTTTAGTATTTACGGTCAGTCATTTATAAAATGGTGTCGACTAGCGTTGGCGCTAAACCTTGCGTTCCAGATAATTTAAGTTAAACTTCGGCGCCAACGTTGGCTCAGCTTACGTAATCTAACGTTACTTTTGTAATATTTACTTGCCAATACAGACCCAATACTATTTATAGTAGACCGGGGTTATTTTTAATTAATATTTTTTTTCTGAATGGTTATAATAAAAATAACATTCCAATGCCAACTTTGGTTTATAAATTAATCACAATATTGTCCAGCGCTGACTTCAACGCCAACGACAAGTTTATAAATCTGGAGTAAATATTAACCAAAATAATTTTATTTATATGGAAACAAATATAATACATAAATGTAGTCGCTTAAATAAAACAAAAATCTGTATTTGTTATAATTTTATATTATGTTAACCATTAAAACTTTTAATTTACAAATATTTAAAAACAAAACTCTAAAAAAAGACTTACCCAATGTACATGTCTAAGAGCCGTTTTACACATTCTAGTGTTTATGGCGAACATTATCTTTAAAACTTTAATGTTTTTTTTTATAGGGTTTTTGATAATAATACATTAATAATTTGTGTTTGATACTTTTTATAAATTCTAAAAGCTTTCTGTTCTCTTTAAATTATGTCAAGTGCAGGTAGATGAGAAAATATTATATTTGGGGGTTGCAATAGTTGATTGATTTTTAATCTTAAAAAAAACACAATGAACTAAAAAGTACCTGCAAAAAGGAACCGAAACAGGTACATTAGGTCCTCATTTTAAGAGAGAAAATATTAGTGATCGACGTATTTTTGTTTTAATATGGACATAGCTTTATGAATAATTATGTATTAACTGTAAATATTTAATATTTTTAAACTTTTTTTTTTCTTAAAATTATCAATTCACTTTATTATTTAAATTACTAATATATTAAGTATATAAAATTCTAAAAGTATATTAGAATTTGGGAATGCATTTAATGAATGGGAAACCTATTGAATTTAATTAAGACCATATGTCTTATTTCCTTGTTTTAAATATAAAACATGTTTAGTACTGTTATTGTGAAATTAGAATAAAAAAACCTGGGTAAATTTTCGGTACAACGACGGCAATAATTTTCGATATATTGTCGTATGTAAAACGGCTCTAATGTGCGACCCCAATTTCAGACTAGAGCCTAATAATCTCTTCGAGAGTAACTTTATTATCCTAATCCCTGAACTTAAAAAATAATTATAATAATTATTATTGCCTGGTTGGAAAACATAATGAGATATATTAATAACTTTAAATACACAAAAAACGATATCCTATACTTATAACAGTTAGGAACCTTTTAAAAGCAACTGTATTTAAAAAGGGGTATTTTATGTTGTACATTAATTTAATTTTTTTAATGTTGATAATAATGTAATATACCTGCACAGAAGTACAATTTGCTTTACCCGCAAACAACACATTTTTAAAATACTTATTTAAAAAGATCCAATATTGTAGACGCCATAATTAAGCTTTGTTTTCATATTTCCATTGTCCGAGAAAATGTTTTTTATTTTTTAGCTCCGGAGGTGAAAATAGTGGATGAATCCGGAAGAGAAGTGCACGAAAGGTATTATCGTCAGGGTAGTTCCCTGCTGTTAACATGTTTAGCCACCAGTATCGGCTTTTCAGAAAAAGAAGAGCGGGATAAAAATATTATTTCCTGGAAACATGGCATCCGGCTCTTAAGCAAGGGTAGCAGGTATGTAGGAAATCTTTTTTATATTAATTTATTTATATATGCATGTTGGTCAAAAAAGTTTAAAACATATGGTTTTTTTATTGTTAAGATATTAAAAAAGGATTTCGGTAATCAACGGTCGGATGTCGAATACCCTCAAAATACATTTTGACACTTATCACATGAGGGCTGTTTTAATAGCTGTTTGAAAAACGTGATATAAATTGTCGAAAAATAAATTTAGAATTTAAGATATAAAAAAAAGTTATTAGACAAAACTATTTAATATTTAACTTTGGGCTTACTTACTCAATATTAAAGAATAAGCATAAAAAGCATTAAAAAATTGTAATTTTGGCGACATACCGTATTTATAAATAATATTCATTTTATAAGCGTCTAACACAAAATTTAAAATAAAAACAAATTCTTTCTTTTTATCATAAATAAAGCGGAAAATGAAATAATGTAGACGTGATGCGCCTTTTTTAATATGTAAGTTAGTTAACAAAGAAATATGTTTTTCAATTTTAGATGCAGTGTTTAATGTATTGTTATTATTAAACGAAAAACTAGAAATTATACCCTGGGTCGCCTAAAAAGTTTGAAATAAAAGGCAAATTTATTTTTTAATTACAATTTAATTCAATTTTTTTAATTTTAATTTTTATAATTTTGGATTTATAAACAATATTAATTTAGTCGTACAAATAATACTTTTAATGCACAAAAAAGTAAAGGTTGTTCTTAAGAAATAAAAAATATGTATAAATAGAGACGACCAAACAATAAAGGTCGCGAGTGAGATGATTTAGTTTATGTTATTAAAGTTTTAGTTTCTTTTTAGCTAAGTAGCGTAAAAATTTGGTAAGTTTGATTACGATGTAAAGATTAATTCGAAATAACATCATTTGTGTTCAATATTTGTCAAAATTTCTGCATGTTAAAAAAAAATTGATAAAAATGTCCTTTGATTTCTCATATATAAAATTAAACAATTTAAAAAAATCATTAAATGTAGAAATAATGGATTTAAAATTTGGTTATATAAATAATAAAACATATTTATACTAATTAGTATAAATATCAAAAGTATAAAATAAATACATAGAGTGTTATACAATATGACTTATGGTTAATAGGAAAGTTAAAACGGACATCGGTCCTAAAACTAACCAGGACCGATACCCCAGAATACCAGAATTGATTCTTTTTTTGTTATATTTTTATTAAAAACCATTTATTACAAAAATTTGTATTTTTCCAAACCATATTTTCTTAAAATCCGCTTATTCGAAAAGCATTTTAGAAAAAGGTTTTTTAGGTTTGACGCCACTCTAAAGCAATGTTTTTTGTTCAATATAATAAAATTGCTTGTAAATTCAAATATTTTTTTGTCACATAAAAAACAAACTTTTGTAGTATCAAAGGTAAATATTGACAAACAAAAAAACAGCATTTTAGGTTTTTATTTAATTTTATTCGGTATATTAGGAGAAAAAAACATTTTTTAAAGCGGCGTTAAACCCAAAAGCAAAAAACTATTTTTAGAATAAATTTATTATAATCATATAGAAATTATTTTAAAAAATTTAAGCACAAAAATAAAAATTCAGGGTCACATTCACCTACCTTCAAAGAAGTATTTCTGTGATTTTCAATAATGTTAAAAGCATAAATCACTTACTTTTAAAAAAACAAGTTAAAGAGTAAAGGTAAAAATCTTATTCAAAAAAATTGGCGACTAAAAAAATATTTTTTTAAAATATTTTTATTGTTTTATTGTCCTATTACTTTAATATGAATGGACAAATTTTAAGCACCTTAGGGTCCTAAACAAACTTATTAATATAGTTTTAAAGTAAAATTTGTGAAACGCAATCTAAGAAATGTCATGAAATTTTGTTTCATTTACAATATTTTTATATACAACTGAACTTTACTACATACCGAAAAACCTGCGCTATTTTTTAAAAATGATGCCATAGAGGGTTTGTTAATAAAAGATTACTTTTAATCCTTTATTAATCAAAAAAATACCTTTGATATAATTTATTGTTTTATATTTATGACGTACATACGCCGTTGTTTTTCAGTTTTTGACACTTCTATCTCACGACTGACACCGATGATGGTTGGTTTACCAAAAAGGATCTGCTTAGATTTTAAATATTACATACTTATTACGAAATACAAAATTTCTTAATTTAATATAAAAAAGTATTACCATACAATAAAATAAAATATGTAATATGCAGGGATAATTTTAATTTTTTCAAAAAAATTGGAATAAAAGGGCATGATTTGGTATTTAAGCATAACTTTTAATTCTAAATAACTTTTCTATTTAACATTTTGTTATATTTTTTTAAAATAAGGGTACTTTACTCTTAAGCAATTTTCAATTTTTTTGCCAAACCCTGTATGTCCTTCGAATTTTAATACAACTAACTTCTGCAAATACAGTTTGAGACCATGCTCCACCTTTCCTGAAATATATGTATATATATATATATATATATATATATATATATATATATATATATATATATATATATATATATATATATATATATATATATATATATATATATATATATATATATATATATATATATATATATATTCGTTCGCCTTCAGAATGCGACATGTGCATTTTGATAAATTTTTCAAGGAGGGGAAAAAACTATATAGTTTTCTCGAAGTTTTTGGAATACAAGCCATTTACTCAATTTGGCATTATATTGCCTAATGCACCATTGCAAAGCGCATTGTATTTCAAAATCTAAGATTAGTAAAAAAAGAACACTATTGTTTATTATGAAGTGCACATGTCTGATTTGAGATCCCTTTTTAACACATAGCTACTTTTTACTTTATGTATAATGCACAGAAACAGAAGAAATTGTATAGATATTGGAATTTTAGTGTTTTGTTGGATCCCGTTTTTACCTGGACGAATTAAAATTTAAATTGTTGGGTTTCCCTTCATAATTTCTAAAAATGAATAATCAACGTGATTTATAATGCAAGGTTGTTCTTTTCGCGCCTGCCCCCCTTTTATTAACATAACGAGAGGGGGTGTGTATGGAAAAGGGTGAAAAAATTTTCCCCAATGTCGTACGAACACTATCAACCTCCATTATTGTATGGTTTTTTTCTAATATAATTTGTTCAATTTTCAGGGTTTTTTTTTGTAAAATCTAATAAAGCGCTTTTTAATATTCGGTTTTTATTTTGCTATACACAACCATTTGAAATTAAAATAATTTTCTTAAACTGTGAATGCTTTTGTATAAAGTCCATTATGCAGCTTGTAAATTCGTTTGATGTTACAGTGCCATTTTCTTTACTCCATTCATAAAGATAAACAACTTTGGTATTGGAGATATAAGAAGTGAAGTTGTCAATCTGGAGCTTCTGGGAATAATACTGCATTGAAACTAAGAATTTCGGACTAAGTAAGATGCTGTGCTTCCAATACCAATATTTCAGGGGAATAGATTAGAAATGGCATCTTGCTTTGCCTGATGGATTTTTTTTCTTCTTCATAATGGCTCGGAAATTTCCCCCTTCCTTGAATGAAACACAAATTTTCGCATTGATCTTTTCTCAGAATTTAAAAAAATTTCTTTCTCTCCAGTATCTTTACCAGTTTTTAAAAACACCATTCTTTAAAAACAGTGTGCATATGACTTACTAATTTAAAAATAAGATTCGACATAAATACGGGAATTAAAAAAGACCTGCAATAATGACATTATACTTTTGGTAATAGGTTTAGCCATTCGACAAGGGAAGGGTTTTTAATTTTTTTTTTATTTACAGTTTGTTTTGTATCCTTGTATTCTCGTTTGTTATTATTCAAATCACCATCAGGATTTACATTTTCATAGGTAGTGGGGTTTTTTTTTTGTATCCATCTGGATAAAGAATGTTTCTTGATAGCGGGGGTTTACCCAAAAGAAGCTCCTACACACCCTAACTTTAATACCCTCCAATGTTGGTAAGAAGCAATCATACACGTGTTTTTTTTAACTGTTTTTGTTTTTTGTATTTTTACCCTTTTTTAACTGTAAAAAAAAACCAAACCTTTTTTAAATAGGACTTTTAAAACCCCCTAGATTTCATTGCCAAAAAAAATGTTGAAAATTTGTTTTTTTTTGTCTCTTCGCTTTTTTTTTTTTCCACATATATTTTTTTTTGGATTTTGCAACAGTTATGGTGTGAATACATTTTTTGGCTTCATTATTAAAAAAGACTTCTGTCATGCGTATATACACAGTATTTTTTTGCAAAGCCCCCTTTAAATTTTTTTATTTATTTGTCTTGTTTTTTTCGGGGGTTGCTTCTTCTTTGCTAACTTCAACATTATTTTTTGAATTACTGTCATTAGATAAAGTATCTACACTATTTTCTTCTTCTACTTCTTAATTTCCCTTTTAAAAATTGAAGTCATCATCGTCATCTTCAACATCTGCTTGTATTTCTTCTTGACCATTCAGGTTATCTTCTGTAGCCTGTTTTTTTTTGGGGGTTTAAAAAGGGTTTGTTAATTTCATTTTTTTTTTTTTTGTATCTGACCCCCCGTATTAAGTGTTTCAAAAATAAGAGGGGGTTTTGAAAATGGGGATATGGCGTTATCGAGGGGTATGGACGTGGGGGGGTAAGGATAATATGACGTTACCCCCATTTATAGCTGTGGTATCATCAAGAGGATCCAAAAAATTCTTGAACGTCAAATGTTTCAATAATAATATCATCCTCAAACATATTTTTAGAAATGGGTTATTTAATTCACAGCGCCACTGTTAAATAATAGAGATAATAATATATTAATTGATTTTTTTTTTGAATGGATTTTGTAAATTTTTTAAAAAAAATATCGATAAATAATAGGTACCATTAAAGTTTTAAAAGATGCAAAATGTTACAATACTTCCCCCTCACTGTTTGTGTACCTTACCCTCCCTAAGTACCTAAAAAAAAGCATTTATCATAATATTTTCAGTTTAAACCAAATGGAAGTGATGGAAAAAAATTTTTTAAATTAATAGCTTAATTATTTTTAAAAAGGGGGGGGGGAACTTTCATATAGACAGACGCGTTTTGTCATATTTAAGGCCGATTAAGCAAAAAAAATTAGATGGATAAAACCATACCTTTTTAAGAATCCAGAGATTTGTAAAAATTAAAACACTGTACCTATAAAGCTATTGTTACTGGGTGTTTTTTAAACAATTTTTTTTCCACAAAACATTCAGCTATTAACACAAAAACTGACCTGTTATATTATGAAAAAAAAGACATTTTATGTAAACAGTTAAAAAAAACGATCAAAAAAACTTGGGGGATTTATGCACCTTTTCTATTTTGAAGGCGCATATTTTGGATTCTGCACGTGTCGCTTTTTTAATTAAAACACCTAGAACTAAAACTGGTCCGATTATCACATAGCAGCTTTTTTTCGAAACATCCAGTTTAAGTCCTTAATTCAAATATACACTCAGCGCATTTTGCACAATATATGCACATGTCGCGTTTTGAAGGCGCCAAATTTAAAAATTTTTTTATATATATATATATATATATATATATATATATATATATATATATATATATATATATATATATATATATATATATATATATATATATATATATATATATATATATATATATATATATATATATATATATATATATATATATATATATATATATATATATATATATATATATATATATTTACTTTGTTTAATTAAATTAAAAAAAAAAGGTTAAAGAGTCAAATTTTTTAAACCCCGGGAAAAAAGTAATTTTTTAAAAAATAAAAACATAATTTTTACTAAAAAATTAAAAAAAAAAATAAGTGCATGCATTTAAGCAAGAGGTAGATAATTTTAAGCATTTTCTGTAAAAATTACTACTGTTTTTAATTTTAAATGTTACTATTTTTTTACAGCACAAGTTTCAAATTAAAACATCTTGAAAGCCGTTAAGATTATCGTGTTGATTGGAGACTACTGTTTCTATGTAAAACTAAGCAGAAAATAAGTATTATGTACCAAATTAATAATAATATTAATATCAAAAAAGTTATGACAAAATATTTAATAAAACTGCCCAATGCTACGCCACTGGTCCTTACTACCAATAAAAGTCTATCATCAGAAGGTGTGTTTTGGGCAATTTTCTAACTGACTAAGTTTTATTTAAATGAAAAAAAAAACAATTTAAAAATAAAGGAAAAATCCCAATTCTAAAAATATTCTTTTCATATCCTGTATCCCATTTTTAAGGGCCGTTTTGAAACTTTGTTTATGTCTTATTTTTGGTTAAGGAATTATTCATTAACCCAGGCGTTAGTTTTTGAATCAACCTGTCAAAACTAATTTTGTGTGAGTGTTATTAAAACAGTACTTTTTACTTCATTTTATTATCCTATTATCTGTATAAAAACAACTGTATAATTTAATTTTCGTTTGTATTTATACAATATTATATCCTCATACATATCAATGTCACTTGTCGTATTTGTCTAAAGAAAAATCACGTTTTAGGAAAGTTTTTGTCGAACTTATATACGAGATCGGAAAACGTAAATAACCGAGCTTGATTTTTCGAGCACGTACGGCGGGATCAAGTTTTAGTAGTTTTATGATCCGCTATATTTTACTAAGAGCCAGGCATCGTGTATTCTCGTACAACCTTTTTATAAAAGCACATCGTCCCGATTATTATGATAATTTATAAATAGAATTTAAATTGCCTTGAAAGACTTAGCTCCAAATATGTCAACGTCTTTTTAAATATTATTTGATATAAATAATCTTATATATAAGGTGGCAGCTTAAATTAATGTCACTGAGCCAAGGTAAAGTAAAACAGCTTAATTACCTTAAGCTAAAAAATAAATAGCAATGCCGAATGTAAACATCTCTTTCCAGCAGATTGTGATAAATCGCGTGGATTTCATGTAGGTAGATTTTATGTAGTTTCCGTCTGAATGGCTTTTTTCAGAAATAAATATAATTTTAACACATTAGTTTTTAAAGTAACGTTTTTAATGATCCACGATGTTTAATTTAACCATAACTAAGCAAGGGGTAATAAAATAAAAAATTACGGATCTGAAACTAAACCAAAATATAGTTTAAGTGAAAAGCCATCTTCGATTTACAGGTCAACATTTGATCTACGCGGTAACCTCGGTAAACCTCCATCACGTCAAGTTTAAGGTCATTTGAAAGTCAAGTGAAAAAAAACCATCGGAAAAATTTGGAAAAATTCATGCATATGTTTATGAGGTCACTGAATCCGAACTCGGCGTTTATTTACACTTTGGATCTATTCTTGAGTTCATTCAAGGTCATTTAAAGACCATTTTGTAGTGTTTTTGGAAACAATTTTTAGTACTATTCGAAAAATCTGAAAAAAATCGTTAGTAAATTTTCGGGGTCGGCGAATCGAAATCTGGGGTCAGTTTAACTTTATTACGTCAAGTTTAAGTTCATTTAAAGGTCATGTGAAGAAAAAACCATCGGAAAAATTTGGAAAAATTTATCCACATGTTTTCGAGGTCACTGAATCCGAATTTGATGTTCATTTACACTTTGGATCTATCCTGGAGGTCATTCTAAACTCATTTTAAAGTGGTTTTGAAAAAAAAATGGTTAGTACGATTCAAAAAATTTTAAAAAATTCGTAAATAGGTGTTAGAGTTTCGCAAATCAAAATCTAAGGTAAGTTAACCTTCATAAGGTCAGGTTTAAGGTCATTTGAATGTAAAAAAAAACCCGGAAAATTTGGGAAAAATTCATGCATATGTTTTTGAGGTCGCTGAATCCGAATTCGGCATTTATTTAAACTTTAGATCTCTTGTAGAGGTCAACCAAGGTCATTTTAAGGTCATTTTAAGTGGTTTTGAAAAAAAAAGTACGATTCGAAAAATCTAAAGGAATTTGTACGTATGTGTTAGAGGTCGGCGAATTGGAATCCAAGGTCAGTTCACCTTTATAAAGTCAGGTTTAAGGTCATTTAAAAGACAAGTGGAGAAAAAACCATGGGAAAAACTATGTATATGTTTTTGTGGTCGCTGACTTCGAATTTCGTGTTCCTTTTTTGCCCTTTAGGTCTTCTAGACGTCACTAAAGTATATAGTTTTAAATTATTTAGCATAGAAACTTTTCGGCAGGGCAACGTTACGGTTAGAGATGTATCTTTAACCATTTTCAAGTGATAACTGAGAGTGCTTTAAGATATTTGTAGGGAATCAAAATTGCATTTTATTTTAGAATTCGTGTAAAAACCTACTTGTTAGCTGCTATGCTTAAAGCCGTCAAGCAAACTCAATTTAAGTTCGTCGAGATTTGCCGGCGATGGGGTAAAATGTTAAAAAAAAAATTGGATTGGATTTGAAGTTTGTTAAGAAAACCAAGCGGCCCCCATGAGCTTGGAGGCACCGAGGCACTGCCCCGCTTAACCCCCCCAATAGCTACGCAACTGCTCACATAAGCCCACAATGCGTCTACTTCCAAAGTCACTAAGCTCACAAATATAACCAAGTCTTTGCACTTGAGGCTGATTTTCTATTAAAACAAATACTTTACATCAATCTCTTTAAATGCTTAACCACAAATTTGAGCAATTACAGTTCGTAAAATTTCTATCGGACAGTAATAATTATATGACTACGGTACTGACAACTAATGAAAAAAAAAATATATGGCTGATTTTGCGCCCCCGAGATGCTGCGCCCTTGGCGGGCGCTCATCTCGCCACCGCCTAAATACGGCCCTGGGGACTCGATGACGCAAAGCTCTTTCCTCTTCCTATTCCTAGATAAGTATTAATTAACTGATGGCTAGATAGGGTGAACCCAAAATGCCTCAGTTAGGGTGAGACCAAGTCAAAGGTCTTGGTGAGGCCGCAAAATCACTATGGGCTGTAATAATTTAGAAACAATTTTTGTTTAATTTTAAAAAGTAAGTGTCTGATGCAGAAAGAGCTTAATTTACTTAGATTCTGATAAGAACAAAATATACACAGCGGCACTAAACACATTCTTAATAAGCAATATATAGGATAGGTCCATTTATAATCATTATTCGTTTACGTACTAGGATGTAAAAAAAATATATGTTTTTAAATAATTCTTTAATACGTATTAAAACGCAACTTAAGAATGTTTAACCATCTGGTGATTTCATTTACATCTTTAATAATGTAAATAAGTTTTTGTAAAACAACAAAATTTCGGCTTCAACTCTTATTTGTAGTTAAGTTAAATTACTAACCCAGCATTAGAACATAACAAATGTTAAGATTTTTAAGATCTACATACATGTGCATTTAATTTTTTTGCGATTGCTTATTGATAAGTAGTATTAACCTATATAAAATCATTTATTTCTAACCATACAGGCAAGTATACGAAAAAAGAAACAATAAATGTATTGATAACCCTGTCATCCGGATAAAAACAATTAAAACATTTATTACTTTGGTTGCCTTGAACCGAAATACAACCAAAAAAATTAAAAAAAAATATATAATTTCTAAAATTTGACAACAAAACGATCACCAAAAAATATTGTAACTAACTCCTCCATTCCTTGGCCTTTAATGATATTAACTCTAAATGGCCTCGATCATCAATCGCCCTGAGTGATACTCTTGTTCATGAAGTAGCTATTATCGAACAGTTCGTAACGACCAAACGAGCTAAGGACCCTATTATATTCACAACTATAAAGCTCAACAGCTAATATTAAACAAAAACATGTTTTAAAATTTAACATCAAATTACATTAAAAGTGTTTTCCTAACCACGTCAAGTTTTAAGTAACCTATTTAATGTGTGCATTACTTTTGTAAATGTTTTAAAAATAAAATATTATTTGTAGTGTTTTATTAGCACAACATAACATACAATATTTTTGCCACATGCATATTTCATCAGAAAAAGCGAGTTTAGAAAAATAAATTTTACAAGAATATGTTCCGCTGTAACTTGTCATTTATGCATACGATGCAAAATCGACCGGTAATATATTATAAAGATGATATTATTCCAATGACCCTAAAGATTTTTATGAAAAAAAATTTTAGAACACAAATTGAGATTTAGGGACAGATTAATGGTCGTTACGGACATAAATGTGTTTTTAACTTCAAAAAGAGTTTGTAACCACAGGAAACTTTATCTTCTTTTCAAACCTTAATTTTTATTTATATTTTTAACCTTACTGACACTGAGACATACCTTTAAGGAACATATTAAGATACCACAACCGTTGCATCTATTGGTCATGGTAGTGAAAAAAGTTTTTTGTTAAGAACTGGGCCCTCAAACATCTAGTGTTGCCGCAGGACGAAACAAGGCAAGAGAAGCCATGCTCTCATCTTTTTTCATGGACTGGAGAAAATATGACTCTCGTCACGGCGAGAATGCCTTAAACGAAAGACCACTTTGTTTCGTGTCGTCTCTTTTTGTCACGTTTGTCTCATAAAATATTATTTATATAAATATGTACCGTCCGATCCATTATAAGTAAACCCCCAGGTTTTGGCTCTTTTTTTTTAATTTTAGATTTTTCAAACCAAAAATTTATTTTATGGGATAGCTTAAAGTTTTTTATGGTCTGAAAATGAGTAATCGCCAAGTTGTCAATTTTTTTAAATAGGATGACTAGTTTCCGTCTATATTTTTTTATAGTTAGAAAATTTCTCTAATAGGCTTAAAAATTGAGGCAGTTAAACGATTAGTTTTAAAGATATTCCGTCTTAAAAATTTCAAAAAAAGTTAGTGACACCTTGTATATAAATATAAAAATAAGTTACCTGTCAATCTGTTTAGGTAAATTTTTCTTTTGACATACTCTTGTTGATAGTTGCAGAAATTAAACGATTAGGTTATCAGTCAATATCGGTTAAAATGGTTTTTCAGAAGAAAAAACAAGGTGATATTGTCCTATGCTACGTTAGAAACAATTAACGATAGGCTTAAGTAACCTTGAGATAAATGCCGTCAAAAGATTGACGAATGTGCGGAACCTGTATTTTGCACCTGCGTATACCATGGTAAAAAATATTTTTTTCGAAATATTTGAGACGAAATATTTTAAAAATCAATCGTTTAATTGCCTTAATTTTTATGGAGCGTATTAGAAAAATTTTCAAACATTAAAAAATATAGACGGAAACTAGTCATCCTATTTAAAAAAAAAATGACGACTTTGCAATTCGTTGGTAGTTGACATCACGAACAAAATTCTCAGGACATAAAAAACTTTAAATATCCCATATATAATAAATTTTTGGTTTGAAAATTCTAAAATCAAGAAAAAGGCGAAAACCTGGGGATCCACTTATAATGGATTGCACTGTACATCTAAGCAGTTTTTGTAGTTAAAATTTGATCACTTTTATACTTTCATATATTTTAGAAAATATGGAATATAATTTTTAAACTAAAAAATTACAGACATAAAACAAGCATCTGACTGTGTTTTAAATTAAAACCAAAGAAAGATCTTATTTTAAAAGAAGTCAAAAGGGAATTTAAATAGCAAAAAATTAGACAAATAATATTACTTTACGTAAACAGTAAAACATACAAAATAATGCCTTTAAAAATCTAAATATAAACATAGTTTTTGTTAAACCGAGAGTTATATACATTACGATCACTAGGCAAAAAACTGTAATTTTAGCTCCTTTTTTTATTTCCACAATATTAAAAACAAAAAGGTTATAGAGGCGAGCCACTTTATGTAAGACCCCAAAAAAAAATTGGTCAAAAATATTTTTTAATCAGTATATCTCTTTATATAATACAAAAAGAGCAGTGTATACCTACGCAGGTACTGGTAAATCAGAAAATTATATTCGATATCAAACCATTTTTAATTAGCTTCCAAGACAAACTTTGTTATTAAAAATGCAATTAATATAATTTTGTTTCATGATCTAACGGCTACCAACTAGGTCAAGTTATCTATCATTTTGTAAAAAACATAGGTAATTTGGCAGTTATCGCGGTCACTTTAAACGGCTGTCATTCAATATGGTTCAGTTATGAGAGATTTGCTTATTGATTCATATTTAAACAATACCTTGTGCATAGTCGTAAAAAAGCTTCTAGTAGGGCCTAAATAGTCAATCATTTGTAAGTGTCTTTTTTTAAATTTATAATTTAAAAAATATATGTATCCGCTACCTTATTTTAGCGAAACTAAAGTTATAATTTGTTACAGTTTTTAATAAAACAAATTTTTATAAGCGTTTTGTTAATAAACGACTTTGTAATTGATATTTAAATTTTATATTAAATGTTTTAAGGGCACAAGTGTGTAAAAGTACCCTTGCAACTTTTTGTTTGTTTTTTTTTTATTTTCTTGGCTCATCCTATAAATAAAATATATTTATAAAACATCCACATTTTTACGCTTAACAAATTTTTTAATCCTATTTTGCTTTGATGTCCCTAAAAATGCAATATTAAAGCGCTCATTTGTTTATTGTTTGATATATTTTTTATATTAATCTGGCCTTAATACTTTATACTGTTTTTAATTCTTATTTATAAGCCTAATTATAATATTAGCTAATATATTTGCATTGTGTGTGATCAACGAGACTTTTCGAGATAAACCAAAGAGTCTCGGCGAGAAATGACGTTCTCCCGTTTTGTCTCAAGCGGTTCAGCAAAAGAAAAATATCCATCCATAAAAAAAATAATTATATAAGTAAGTTGACTAGTAAACAAAAATTCTACTACTTTACAAAAGAAAGTAGTAAAGTAAATAAGAAACATTTAAAGGCTGGTCTGCCTATGCAATCTAAAGCCATAAATGTCTCACATTGGTTTTTACTTTAAAGGGTTGAATAATTAACACCCGGATAATATGGTTCCTAAATATAGCTCTAATAAACATTTTTAAAGAAAAATACTAGACAGAAAGAAAACCTGCGTGAAAAAGTTGATTATACTTGGTAAGAGAAATTAAATTGTAAATTATTGTTTATTAAAATTAAAATAGGCGTAGAAAGATATGGCTTTAATATATTAGACAAATGTAGCATCTGCAGAAATAATTACAAATGCAGAACACAAGAAAACGCAATGTGTGCATTTAAAAACAGCCAAGTTATTTTTAAACTTAAACAAAATTGTTTCCAACCCTTACAAAAGTATGCAGATGAAATACTCTTACAATGTGCTAGCTACCAGGACTTGCAAGATTTAAGAGTAATGAGAAGGCCAATGATTTAGCCTAAATACCCCCAGACCTGAATGCTTTAAGTCCAGATCCTTTTTGTATTACAGCCAGAGTATCTATTCAGTAAAGGATCACTTCTGTATACCTCGGTATACAGAAAACCTACCCACACTGGACAATATTTACACCAAAATTCTAATCATTCTAACGAAACCAAAGAGGGGGTTATACGTACTCTATACAATCGAGCAGTGACCTTATGCAACAGTAGGGAATCCCTGCAAGAAGAAATAGGTAACATAACTAGGATCTTAAGCAGAACGGATACAGGAGAGACTAGTAAACGAAACAATCAAAAAATATCAAAATAACACAGAAACTCTAACTTGAACGAGACTCTACGTGACCAAATATTCATGACAATTCCATACATTAAAGGAACTCGAAAAGATCCGCAGAATCGCGAATAAGTACAATATTAAAACGGCATTTAAATCCCAAACTACTCTAAGAAGTATTCTCACCCAAAACGAGACCAGACAATAATGTTTCAAACAATGACTGTATCTACCAAATTCCCTGTGATTGTGGTGAGGTATACATCAGAAACAAAGAGACTTCTCGAAGTAAGAGTTAAAGAATACAAAAAACATACGGAACGAGGTGAAACGTCGAAGTCAGGTATCGCCGAACACGCTTGGTCAAAACAACACCGCATACAATGGTCGGAAGCAAAAACCATTCATAAAGAAACCAACTGGAAAAAAAGAAAATTTAAGGAAGCTGCAATTATTGTAAACAACCAAAATGTATTTAGCAAACCTAGTGTAGAAATTCCGAATATCTGGCTGCCGTTGCTGAACCGTGAAAAGTCGGTCAAGTTTCAGTGAACAAGGGATAGTATATAAGTCGTAGCTTTTAGGAATAGCTTTTAGTTATCACTTGAAAACGGTTGGAGATACATCACTAACCGAAACGTTGTGTAACAATTAACAAATAAAGACAATGGAAGTCCAAGATTTTAGTGTTATTGATGAATGTGAATCTCTAACAGGACACTGTCGACTTGGCTTGGGAGGCATTTGAGCACTCTGGTGCTCCTGTAAGCATCCTAATAGGCTGCGATTTTAAATTTTTTTGTTCTAAAACGACAGTATATTTCAAAAAAGTTAGTTTTAAGAGTTCAAGACAAAGAGTGACCGCAAAAACAGCATATTTTTAGCCTATTTTCTCATTCTTGCCCGAGACTTTAAAAAAAAACTAAAAATATTTGTATATTACAAGCTATCGGTAATGAAAAATCAAGATGAGCATATTTTTTGGTTTTTCAAAAAATGTCGAAAATCACCCCTAATAAGGGGTTGATATGGTGACGCAAAACTAAAATAAATGAATAATATCAATACGAATAAAAGTAATTCTAATTGTTTTTTTTTCTATAAAATAAAATCTTAAAATATATATTTTTTTTCATAATAATGAGGCGTTAATCATACCCTAAATTGAAAAAACTGCAAGGATATTTTAAATTATTAGAAATTCAAATCGTCTACCTCCGACCAGTAACTATTTAAGGAAACCACCCCGCAACGAGGGGGTGAACTACCTCCAAACGTGATAACATACGAAAATATCATTGCAATAAATAAGATAATCGTCGAATATTTTCTATAAGATCTTAATTTTCTTACGTTTGGGGGTAGTTCGCCCCTTCGTTGCAGGAGTGGTTTTCTTATAGATACTGATAAAAAGTACATGATTTAAATTTCTAATAATTTAGAATATCTTAGTAGTTTTTCCTAGAGTTTTTAAGTAATTTTTTTGATTTTTTTTATATTTAGGGGATGATTTAACCCCCTTAGCAAGTTTAAGGGTGGACTTTTAACTATAATATGCTATTAATAATATAAAAATAAATAATATTCTAATTGTAAGATTCTATTTTTTGTAAAAAATACAATAAGAATCGCTTTTATTTTTATTGATATTATTCACATATTTCAGTTTTTCGTCATCATATCAACCCTCAATTAGGGGTGATTTTCGATGTTTTTCGAAAAACCAAAAAATATGCTCATCCTGATATTTAATTACCAATAATTTGACATATGCAGAATATTTTTAGGATTTTTTAAGGTCTCTGGCAGGGATGAGAAAATAGGCTTTGCGGTCACTCTTTGGCCAAAGAATTTTCAATATCAGTTATCCATCATAAATTTGCAAAGGTTGTGTTGTCGCCAACTATATTTATGAATCTAATCCAACTTAATTTACAAAGCTACCGATTGCTTTAGTATCACTTTTTTAGCCCAAGCGGAATTGGATGCAATGATCTATTTTATTTAAGACGTAACGGTAGGTAACTGAGAAGGTGCAACTTAAAGCACGTATTTTTATTCACAAGCCAAAATTATTTTCAAAAAACCCTTCTAACATTTAATATATTGATTTGTTGTAGGTAATTACTGTGTTATTAATTTTGGTTTGTCTGGTAAAACCTTTTTAAACGAATCCATAGCATAGACCTTTTAGACATACCCTGTATATTAATAAAAAGCAAACAAAATTTTGTTTTTGTATATTTAATACTAAACAGATACATTACTAGTCTCCTTTTTTTTATTTTATTTTACGATTTAAAACACACATCAAAAGTTGTTTATCGAACAATTCCTCTCAATTTATTTAATCCATATAGCGCCTTGCTCCAGCATGCAATCATTTAAGATCACGACTCTATAAAAAGAATAAAGGACAACTACTGTAACAAATAACAAGAACTTACAATGATTGTGGCAAGAAATATTTCTGACAGATGTTCAATAATGAGTTATATCCTGGCGAAATAAACTTTAATTTATCATAAGATATATTAGTTCTTAAATAATGCGAAACGGCACAAACCATTAATTTAAAATGTAATCAAATGGGTCAAAATTTGTTGGAGACATTTTGGGAGAGTATAATAATGATTATAATTTTTGCCATAATAAATAATATTTTAGTACTTTTTTAAACGTGGTAAATGATAAGGTTTTAAAAATTGGTATATAGAAGAAAAGATTACAGAAATATTTCGACTAATTTTGGCAAATTACAAAAACAGTTAATAATACAATTTTAAAAGTTATAAATACCCAATTTAAAAATTAATTTTAGGGTTGTATATTAGTTTCCCTCGCAGATTACTTTATTTTTTGTTTAATTTTAGCCAGATATAACACAAAATGGTTTAAAAAACATGTTGAAAAATAATTAAAATAAGGTATTTTAAATCTACATAAGTTGTCCTTTAAATTTGTAATAACAGCAGTAGTTTTCACAATCCTGAACTATTTTTAAAGGATATTACGCAAACTCTTTTATATTATTTTAAAAAGAGCATTGGTTGCGACACTAATGGTATTTTAATGTATTCCTTTGGTATATGCATATATTTACAGTAATAAATAACGGGAACATTTTCTATAACATAAACATTATTTATTTCGAAGTTAATACCAGAAAACTGTTTTAGGATCGCCGACTTGGGAAATTTAAATTTATAATCATGATCTCTTGTAGCATTCTGTTTAAAAAGTTAATCTTTTGATAAAATTTATTACCAGTAGAAGTTCTCAGTAATTAGAATATAAACAAGATAAAGTATTAGACAAAAATGAAATATAAAGATAAATTTGGTCATAATCTTAAAAAAATTTGACCTAAAGCTAAATATATTGTAAAGAACATAATTATTTCTAACTTAAGAATTATTTTATTTTATGTATTTTGTCAAGATTTTAATTATACCCAAAAATGAGGGGGTACCCAGAAGAATTTTCTTTATAAGAATGAAGTTTTTTTCAGAAAGTAATTTAATTTACCTATGTTTAATTGTTTAAGCTTCTTTTATTTTATATAAGTAAACTCCATTTTATATATTATAATAACAAAAAAAATGGGCGTCAATCACAGGAGACTCTGTTAAACCGCCTCCCCGATTAAGTAGTATTTTGTGGAGACCATAGATATTTTGTTCAAATTGTATAAGTTTTTGTATTAAAATATTTAATGACGCCAATATATTTGAAGTTAGCTAATCTTCGTAAGAGCAAATGAAAAATTTATTGTAAAATTGAAATCAACTTATATAAATAATCTGTTAAACAAGGTGACATCAACATATTTAAAATAATGCACCAATATTGTGAAAAATAAAAGAACTTATATGACCTTTTCATGCGCTGACATAAGTGCATGTATGACTTGCACTCACAATTCAGAGTAATATGACACCCACCGATGATGCTCTAGTTTGTTTTATCGTATATGTAATCTTATAAGCGCTATGAATTAAAATATAGACGCAAAGTTATTTTTCTATAACTTTAAAACAATATCATGCCTACATAAACAAAATATGCAATATTTATTAACAGTTATTATACCATAAAATATGTTGGAAAGTTATTGTTGTTCTTTTTTTCAACAAAGTTAGTGTTATGCAATTAAAAGCGTACTTGTTTAGTGAACTCTTAGGTTAACA
This sequence comes from Listronotus oregonensis, assembly GCA_019359885.1. Classification (NCBI taxonomy): domain Eukaryota; kingdom Metazoa; phylum Arthropoda; class Insecta; order Coleoptera; family Curculionidae; genus Listronotus; species Listronotus oregonensis. The sequence goes on from JAHBCN010000136.1 coordinate 148,983, forward strand.
TAAACCTTATACTCATATTTTATGTTTATAAAAAAATTATTAAAACCCAGACACAAAAATATAACTTAATCTCTAACTATACTAAATATTTATAATAAAATCATGTTAAAAGTAACTTTAAAACTAAATACAAAAAATTTAATTAAGAAAACCTGGTTAATTGTTGTATTAATCAATTAAGTAAAACAAAAATAATTGAGTTATTCGAACACGGAAAAAAATATGGCACTTTTAGTGAGAGTAAAGCGCAATTTAATTACAAATTCTATCGATTTTTCAGTTATATTTCAATATGTATTCCCAAAGTCATATTCCCGGAGAGTAGTATTAATTTTATATTAATTCCATTGCCGCTTTTTGCCGCAGCCCTGGTGCTTAAAATATGTGTTTATGTTTTATAGAGAGCCAGTCCACTTACACAAAACATATTTGCCAATATTTTTATTTAAATATGAATGTCACCAAACATGCTGACATTTAAAACAAAATAAATTCAAAAATATATTTCCGTTGTTTGTTTATCTCTTTATTTATTATTTTTTCATTTAACACAAAAATAGTTAAATCTGTCAAGCCATTAAGAATTTTGCTTGACAGTATTTCTGGTGCTATCGCACATGACGGCACGGCCAGCAAGCTAAAAAGGTTGCGGTTACCAACCGCAACCTACGAGAGGCCTAAAATTGGTTCGGTAGCCTATAAAATACCGGTAACCGTCGAGACTCTGTGGGGCAACATCCCGCAGGGTCGCGAATATCAACAATGAGCAATGTTCCCAACAATTGGATAGGGATGCAGGGCCAGTTGGAAAAGCAATTAGACAGATGCCCTAAAACGATCTTGGCAATGGACATGGACGCTTTACATGGACCCACAAACTTAGGGACGTTCTGATCTATGCTTAAGCTCTCAGCGAACTCAGCATTAGGAGCTACATGGCATAAATGCACGCCACATGGTGTTCTTAACACCCTAAACTAAGTAACTTCTCCCAAAAATGCTTGAGAGACAATATGGCTTATCTTAATTGCTTCGGATATGTCAAAAGTTTAAAACACTAGAAGTCACCTTAATACCTATAAGATCTAAAACAAAATCAACCAGCGGAGAATATAACTAGATTAAACCTGGGAACACCGAAGATAAATTAACGAAGAGATTTGTAAGCATCAACAATAAGTTCCACATAAAATTTTAAAATATCGCACAATGAAACAACGCACATGGAGACATATTTTTTAAACATACGGATATATTGGCACTTTTTTTATCTTTGGACAGTCCATAAAGGTTGAGGCCTAAGTACTAACTTACCGTGGTTGTCTTTTTCTTCTTCGTCTCTGGGAGCCGTCTGGATTTAGTACCGGAGGCAGCGCAGCCTCTTGGACTTTTTGTGCCTAATCTCCCAATATCTTTTATACCAATCCTTCTATTAGTCTTGTTCCTTCTACAAGTCTGCATAACCCCGAGTCTGGTTGGTTGGTATATTCCTGTGGGCTTATTTTTGGTTGCCCAAATAATGCCTGTCTTTTTTGATTCAGCGCTTCACATTCGCACCTGATTTGGTAGGCTGTTTCTTCCCCCTCGTCGCACATTCTGCAACTTGGGTCCCCATTGTATGAGCCTATCTTGTGTAGGTGTCCTCTTAGTTTATGGTGCCCTGTTAGCAGCCCTACTGTTATGCGAATTTTTTTTCCTACTTTTTCTGAGTGGGTGTCTTAAACGACGCTGTTTATAAAGCTGCTAAACAACTTGTCCCTTACAACCACTTAAGCAGTTTACCAAACACTTTAGAAGACCGAACGCCGAAATTAAGAAAAGCCAAAAAAATAGCGCGGTAAGGAGCAGTACGTATACAAAGTACACTGGAAAGATCAGGAAAATAGCTTTAAAGCTACGCCAGAGGAACTATACACTTAACAGAATACCGCTTCAGATCATCACACAACGTTGCCTACACGGTATATGAACCCTTAGGTATTGACGATGTTGGTAAAAACTAGACCAATGAGATCTTGATGACCAATAACTGGGAATTAGTTTCAAAAGAAGAACCTGCTGAAGCTGACACCGATTGTAAAACCAGTAGAAGCTTTTCTTATCTATCTGCACATGCCTATCTTAGGATTAGTATGCTTCATTTATATTTACAAGAAATTTAATGATAATTATTTTCCTTACTTTACTATCTTAATACCGCTAATTTTAAGAAGGTAGCACAGAACTTTGTTTTAAAAGTTAAAAACATCTTGGAGTTATAAAAAACCAAATGAAAACACATAAATTTAAAACCATTTAATACACATTAAGCCTTTTAAATGTAAGTTTATGAGGTTTTATTATAACAATAAAAAATAGTTTTTGCAACCAAAGCGTGGTTTACAAAATAAATTGAATATTTTTTAGTGTATGGTCATACGCAATCACTTTAAAATTTACAAAATAGATTAATAAAATACTAACCAAATCGGTGTATTCTATACCTGTATGAAAAATATTTTTATCGTTTAATTTTATTTTTTAATTAAAAAAGGTTTTAACGTTATTAACTACTTTTTAAGAATAACAACTAAAAATGTATTAAAAAATTACCATTTAATTATGCAAAATAATGCTGGCTGGAAATTGGGTCATTTTTATGTAATTATCTCAAATAAATTTTTGCTTGCGACCCTTATAATTTTATCATGTCTGTTGGTCGGTCTGTATTAATTATATACGTAAAAAAAAACAGTTTGAAAGGTAACAGAGAAAAAATATTTATTTATTTAATTTCTTAAAATAAATCTGCTTTTTATTACCGTTAAATATTAGTACTTTTACTATTAAATATTCATATTTTGACTAAATATGAAAAAGAATCGTAGAGTACTGAATTAGCTAAAAGAATTTTTATAATACATTATGTAAAAACATGCAAAATGAATGACTCCAGAATCTTTAAGATCATTCGCAATGGTAATATAATCAAACAAATAAGTAAATTAAATTAAATAATAGTTACTTCCTACAATTCCATAAATCTAAAACATATTTAGAAAGTCCATAACAGTATCTTTAGCTATAAGAGTATGTTTCTTTCAGAGCTGGGCGGATCCTTCAAAAAGGAATCGATTTACGGATCCGGATCCTCGTAAAAGAATCGAATCCAGGGAATCAATTCTTATTTATCGGATCACGAATCCGAATCATCTTTGGTTTTTATACTTACAAATGGTAACTACGATACGAATGATACTACATAACCAGACAATAAATCAAGCCTCAAAGATTTTTTTACGGAACCCGAGCCACAAAATATAATATAAGCCTCATTTTAAGGTGCTGTAACTTTTAGCCAAATAAGTTTTTGGTACTCTTCAAATTTAAATATGTTATTGCTGAGAATAACATGAAACCACCCCTAAATGAAACATTATTTCGAACTGTATTCCAAAACTTGAAATGCTAGATCTCTATAAGGTATTTAAATGTGATTCTTGAGATAACCTCAAGCAACTTATAAATGAGACATCTTATTGGAATTTTACAGGATGTTTCATAAGTACCGTTTAATAATTTCCCTGTTTGCGAAATATAAAAATGTATTAAAATTTTAAATTAATTTTTGTAAGGCACCCTGAATAGAAATAATAAAATGTCCCATTTAAAAGTCCCTTAGAGTTATTTTAAGAATAACATGTTAAAAAGTTATGAAGTCCAGCAATCAAAACTTTTAAAATAAATTCAAGTAAAATGTTATGCCCTTTTTTGGATACCACACTCTATGGTTACGAAACAATAAATGTTTCATGGTTCTCTGGATTTTGGTGAAAAATTACATGTTATGTGTGTTTTCTTATTTAAAGATTTCCTTAGACAGAGGTTTTAAAATTGTTCATCTTAATTTCCGAAAATCGTGATGCTGATTAAGAATCTTAGGTTAAAACTTTGAAATTTAAAATAAAAGATTTTAAATAGCGGATTTTGGCATTTATAAACCTATTTGCCTCAGATACAGGATATAGAGGCTAGGTCAAAATTTGGAAATTAATCATCCTAGGTCAAAATTTGAAAATTATAAATGGCGTATTTAAAATGGCGGAGTTTAGCATTTATAAACCGATTTGTTTCAAGTTAGAAATATAAGGAATCGATTTCTTTTGGAATTTGATCTTTTTAAGAAGGAATCGATTCCTGATCACTTTAAAATTATATAACGAATCCGGATCACGGATCTTATTTTTAAAAATTAATTGATTCCAGCCTTCGGATCCTTAAAAAGGAATCGATTCCTGGATTCGATTCCAAAAGGATTAAATTCCTACCCAGCTCTGGCTTTCTTTCTGTTTGCTATTAGGAACTAATTATTTAAAATTTAACCCAATATTTACTTTAAAGCAAGTATGTTGACGTAATATTGCAATATAAATACCTTTGTATATACACAATATATTTTAAGTGTATGCTTACCTGTGATGCAAACAATAGCTTGTAAATATTTAGGAGTTAAGTCAAATTTAATCATTATTAACAGAATTAGGTAAAATTACTGCCGATCCGTGATTTTTTATACACTCATTTAATCGATCTGATAAGATGGTTTATAACCTCTTTTGGTATCTTATTCCACCCTCATCTAACACATGTTTAAGGAAGGAAATAGGTGTAGAGCGGCATACTTTTAGTGTTTTTTATATACATATATATATATATATATATATATATATATATATATATATATATATATATATATATATATAATATATATATATATATATATATATATATATATATATATATATATATATATATATATATATATATATATATATATATATATATATATATATATATATATACATATACATATACATATACATATACATATATTTAACTATGTTGTATCCTCAATAAATAAAAGATACTGCTGCACACTGTGAGTTGAGATCCGGCTGGGCCATTTTAATTTATTTAATTTAAAAAAAATACTTTTTTCCTAGGTGTATCTTTTATATTTACCTCACTTTTTATTAAAAAAAAACCGAAAATTAATATGTTTTTCAGGAATTTAAAAATTTAGTATGATTTTTTACCCTATTTTTGTACCTTCTTTTGCAATAAAAAAATAGTAAAAATAAAGATATTTTGTAAGATTAAGATACCCATAGAGCGTATTTATATATAGAAATTATGTGCTAAGTTTGATAACGATTGATTAAAAATTGTAGGAGCTGAAGGTTTCGCAAATTCGAAAACAGTAGTTTCGAGAAAAAAGCGTTTATTATGTATAACCTAAACGCATGCGATGAAAGTCGGTTTGAAACTAATTTTAAAACTTTATTACAGGGTCACAAATACCTTTTAAAATTTTTATTTAAGGTCTCTATTGTTAAGAGGAAGAAAAGAACATTTGCTAACGTGCTGACTATTATACCTGCTCGGCCGCTCCGTGCTCGATGCCACGCGCTCGGACCGTTCGACCGAGGGACACTCAAACGCTTATAACTTCTAAACGGCATGAAAATTTCTTTTGCTATTTTAGAGAATATTTTTAAATATGTAGTTTTAAAATCGATTTATAAAACAAAAAAAAATCTTAAGCTTCTACACCTATTTTTCTCCTTAAGTATTACCAGAGTTTGAGGTGCGTGCTGTAAGTTTAATAATCTGCGACCTAGGATGTCCCACAAAAAATGTTCGAACGGGGAGAAATCAAGCCTTCTTAGGAGTCACGGAAAGCGGTTAATGTGGTGTTCTACGATTTTCCTGTCCATAGTCCACCTTATATTGTTGAAAAATGGGGTTTTTGGTCAAGATATGGAGTTCCATCACCTTCCCAATGTCTTCTTCTCTTCTTCTTCTTCTTCCTGGGAGCCGTCTTTCACTACCGGAGGCAGCGCAGCCTCTTGGGCTTTTTGTGCCCAATTTCCCATTGTCTTTGATACCAATCCTCCCATTAGTCTCGTTCCTTCTACAAGTCTGTATAACCCCGAGACTGGTTGGTTGATATATTCCTGTGGGCTCATTTTCGGTTGCTCAAATAATGCCTGTCTTCTGTGATTTACATTAACACAGTATGTGGTGGGCTGTTTCTTCCCCCTCGTCGCACATTCTGCAACTTGGGTCTCCATTGTATGAGCCTATCTTGTGTAGGTGTCCTCTTAGGTTGTCGTGTCCTGTTAGCAACCCTACTGTTATGCGAAGTCTTTTCCTACTTTGTCTGAGTAGTTCTTCCTTCGTTCTTTTGGATGGGCCCCTTATGAAGTATTCCTTGTGTTTGTTTCGGATCCATTCCCTTGTTTGCCCCAGTGCTGTGGTTTTGGTCACTCCAAGGGCAGGTTCTGGTCCAAAGTATGGTGTGGATGATCCATGTCTCGCTAGCTCATCCGCTTTTTTGTTGCCTTCTATTCCCGAATGCAGTTGGTTTTTGTTGCATTCGGAAGTAGCTCATTCTTGCCTCTCCCATCACTATGAGGTTAAGTGGTGGAAGGTCTAAGAGACATTCCATGGCTGCTGTTGGGGTTGTCTGATTAACATAAGAGTCATCTCCGCTTTCTTTCTTGTTTTCTGAAGATGTTGGTTCCAGGTAAGTTTAGAGTCTAGGATGACACCCAGATATTTTACCTCTCCCACAATCTTGATTGCTTTACCTCGTAGGGTCAGGAGTCCTAGGCCCTCTAGATTTCTCCTTTTGGTGAAGGCAACTATGGCTGATTTGAAGGGATTTATGTTTAGTCCCTCCTTTCTCGTCCATCTGGTGACTGCGTTTAGGGCCTGTTGCATTTTATCCCTAACAGTGTTGTTAAATTTTCCTTGGGCCATAATGACGAGATCGTCTGCGTATCCCAATGTTTGGTGCCCTTCCAGTTGGAGGACATTTAGTAAGTCGTCCATGACAAGGTTCCACAGCAGTGGGGACAGAACTCCCCTTGCGGACATCCTCGCTCAACCCGAGCTACAAGATTTTCTTCAAGTATTGAAGTATATACTGATCTGCTCTTAAGCATGCAGTCTATCCACCTGCAGCTTGTTGCGTCGGTCCCTCTGCGCCTCGACGCGTTTTAGATAGATATAAGGGACGTGTTGTCAAACGCCCCTTCTACATCTAAGAAGGCACACATTAGTACCTACTTGTATTTGAGAGCATACTCGGCCTTTTCCACAAGTTCATGTAATGCTGTTTCTGTGGACTTACCTGCTGTGTATGCATGTATGTCCTTGTGTAGAGGTCTGTTCGTAAGTGCGTTCTCCCTAATGTGCCTATTCAGCAACTTCTCTAGGGTCTTAAGCGCGAACGACATCAGACTTATTGGTCTTAAAGATTTTGCCCCATCCTGTCCGGTATTCCCAGGTTTTGGGATGAATGCTACTCTGATTAGTCTCCAGGTTGTTGGTATATAGCCCAGAGCTAGGCTGCCTCTTAAAAGTAGACACAGTCTATGTAGTAAGAGCTCTGGTCCTTTCTGGAGCATTACTGGATAAATGCCATCTGTTCCTGGCGATTTATACGGTTCGAATAAGTTTATCGCCCATTTAATTTTTTCTACGTTTATCACTGATTTTACTACCTGCCAGTCCTCCCTGGAGCAGTATCCTGGGTTTTCTAGGTCTGAACTTTTGCAGTCTTCCAGTGACATGTTGGATATTTTGCATCCCGGAAAGTGTACCCTGTGTAGTTCTCTCATGCCGTTCTTGTGTGATTCCCTGTGGGTTTTTTTAAAGTAAATATTTGTGATTGAGGTTCTTTTGAAATAATCTTATGAAGTCTGACGGCCTCATGAGTTCCTTCCATTTCCTCAGAGTGCCTTCTCCATGAATCTCTCATAGCTTTCCTCAATGCTTTGTTATATTCAGTAAGGGCCTTCTTGTATGATTCCCTATCTGATGTTGCCCTGTTGTATTCTCTCCTTGCCCTCTTTTTCAGTTTGGTGAGTTCCTCGTTTCACCAGGGCACATTTCTCGAGTACTTTTTTATCACCAGCGGGCAGTTCTCATTGTACGCAGAAATAATGGCGTCCTGTATTTGATCAGTCATTATTTCCAGGTCGTGTGTATTGTTTATTTTTCGCTTTGCCCTTAGTAAGGCTTTTCCCAGTTCGTTTTTCGAGGGTTGCGATATGTTTCTTCTATAGGTTCATGTCCCCCTATTGTAAAGTTTATGTGTCTGTGATCTGAGCAACTTACCTCCTCGGATACATGCCAGTTGATATCATTGCTTCCAACGTAAGTTGTAGCTAGTGTTATATCTAGTACCACTTTGGGTCTACTATTTACAAAAGTTGGTTTATTGTCTACATTTAATATATAATAAATTGTAATAAAGAGTCACCTCTTAGGTTTGTGTCTGTGCTTCCCCAGGAGATGTGGTGTGCATTTGCATCGCATCCTAGGATGAAGCTGCGATCCATTTCCTCTGCAGCTTCTCACCAGGTCTTCCATCTCCTTGGTTGGTGGTAGGTCAGGGTCGTCATAGGGCAGATATGCCGATCCGAAGACTAATTCCTTCGGCATGGCCCTATCCCCTGACCTAATTTGAACACCTACCAGGTCTCTGAAACAGAAATCAGTTAGTGGTAGTATTTTGATGTCTTTTTTGACTATTATGCATGTTCTGGGGACGTCGGATGTTCTACAGCATATAAATTTTCCACCCACGTCCCCTAAACCCCTTACCTTTCCTCCGTAGACCCAGTGTTCTTGTATGAGGGCCACGTCGAAGTTCCTCATAGCGTTAGCAAGGACTGCTGTTGCTGCAGGTTGGCTTACAGCACCCTGATTTTCCGCCCTGGCATCGGAGCGGCTTATGGAGCGGAATGTGACCATTCCGAGCTTATAGAATGCTCGGAATTGTTTTTTTTCTAAGGCCTGGTATAAGGCCTCGTCAATGGAAAAGGCCCAGATTAGTCCCTCCTTTTATACTTTTTGACTCAGAAGAAGCCATCCTTCCACTTTAACACGGGGTTTTGTCTCCCCAGGTGTGGTCTTACTGCCTCTTCTGGTTCCTCTTGCCCTGGAATGAACACAAGGACTTTTGGCCTTTTTGGGAGGTCTTTGTATTCGACAACTGTCAAATCCGCACCCTCCCAGAGTCCTTCCAGGGTTGGCACTGTGGTTTTAAGCCACGTTTTGGTTGCCTCGTTGTGGCAGGTCATCCATAGGATTTCTCCACTCAAGGAACTTCTGGTGAATTGGATGGGGTTGCCACTTCCACTGGGAGTGTTGTCCATCCTGTCCACCAGTTATTCTTGGATCAGATCCTCCTGCCTCTGATCCATGGTAACGTCGGGATTGCTTCCCAATGCCCCGAAGGACCAACATGTTACACCCCTTTAACATTACACCCACGGTGTGATTAATATATCTCTTCATAACACACTGTGGATAACGTCTTTTACCATGTCGCCTTCTTACTATTGCTTGACAATCGTACATACTCAACAAAAGCAAGATTTATTATTAAGGATCACCTGGTTCCATTCTTGATAGAAGTTTGTCTTTTCACAATTGCAGTATGTTGCATTGATTCTTAGGAGTTAATTGCAACCCAATGAGGAGAGTTAAAAAAAGTGGAAAACCTTTCATTTGGCGATAAACCGTCCACATTCCGACTATTCTTACGTGTTCTTGAACGTAACTGACTTGCAATGTCTGATAACATTATAAAATTATACGTAGAGATTGGTTGGTTCTTTTCCCAATTTCCATAATGGGCTCCTTGCATTATATTTATTTTAATCTAAAAATACGTTAAATGTCTCCCTTTGAAGGATCCATCTCCCAAATATCTTTTCTCAGAAAAACTTTCGGCGTTATTACATTTAAAGTTTACGTCTGGCCATTTAAATTTGACCAAAAAGCAATGTGTCAACACAAGTGTTTCCGAGTTCCAATATTAGTTTTTTTGCTCCGATAATTTATTTCATTCCTGGCAAAAAGAAAAAACCCATCGCATTTCTTTATTCCGCTTCATGATAAATCGGTTTAATGTCAGGGTAATTACACCGTCAAAATACATTGCAATTACCACAAAAAAAAATATATATTTTACAAAAAACAGATCAAAGCTCTAAAAACTGTTTATTATTGTTTGAAAAAAAAACACCTCGTAATTAACCATGATTACCGACTTTTTGATCCAATGCAATACATTTTTTATTGTTGTAACCATAGTTACTGACTTTTTAAGCTTTGCTCTTGGCTCTTTAGTTTCCTTTTTCATCGACGTATATCAGTTATTGTAAATTGTCATTCTTCCAGCTTCTACCAAAGTAATGCTGGGTGTCCCAGAGCTCAGTACTGGCACCCACTCTGTTTTTTCTACACATTAACGATCTTCTCTCTTCCACAATCAATCCCATTCAAAGTATTGCTGACCATAGTACCCTTTACTCTAACATTTAATTTCTTAAGCCAGTCAATAAGCTTAATTTGGAAACCAAGCGTAGGTCAATGTGGATGTCTCTCTCACAAGATCTCTAACTTATCTTAGATTAAGGCGCCAAAATCTTGTTTAATTTAATGCCTCCAAAGCTGTCACGAAACAAGCCTGCCAATGCTCATCCGTTACATATGAGCGGCCAAATTCTGTAGAACAAAAAGTCGTTCAATCTTGTCAGCGTTACTTTTGAGAATTACCTCAACTGGCACAAACACATAACATCCATAGCCTCAGCAGACTTCAAAAAGCTTGGATTTTCCTTTGGAGCCAGGAAGTATTTCTCTTCTTCCAATCTGTATACTCTGTATGTGTGCCAAATCAGACCCTCTTTGGAATATTGTTCTCATATCTGGGAAATGGCGTCTTCTATAACACTTAGCATTTAGGACTCCATTCAAACAAGAGCCGTTTGTCTTATTAATAATCCAACGCTCACAGAAAGGCTTCCTCTTCTTGCCCACCGTCGAGCTGTAGGGGATCTGTCGCTCTTCTCTAGGTATTTTCACGGCTTCTGCTCAGAGGAATTGGCCAGTATAATTTTTTCTTTGGCAGCTCCCAACAATGCAACACGTAGTGCAACTTTTATGCATCCTTTTACAGTTCAACTGGAGAGGCCCCGAACTTCCCGCTTTTGTGGTTCCTTTATTCCTAGAGTGTTTAGACTATGGAACCTGCTACCCGCGGAAGTTTTTCATTCTCCTCCCAGTCTCCAAATATTTAAGTCCCGTGTAAACAAACTCCCTCTCACCACACTTAAGACACCCACGGTACGTTATTACTTAGGCCCTAGCCCTCGTGGACTGTCCAAAGATTTAAAAAAATCAATACGTTTTTTCCTATTGTGCTTCAACGAAGATAAGCAAATTATCCGTCTTTTACCTTTTAAATAAACAAATAAAAATGGCACTTATCCACTGATTAAAAATTAAAAGTGTTTCAATACTCGGATTAAATCTCCTTGGTATTTCATTTACCCGCTTTCATTCGTTGAAACTTAGCCCCGGTCGCCTTTGTCGATCGATGTTGTGAATACGTGTGGTAAGCCCCTTGTGACGTAGATACCCTTTTCAAGAAAAAGTTTTTTATTTGAATGTTAAATGTTTGTAATTCTGTTAGAGAATTTCGTATTTAAAAAATCTTTGACAGAAGCTTTATTTAGGTATAAAGGGTTAGGTTTAGCCAAAACAAAAAATATGTCCTCCAAAGGTTACTAAGCTGAGAAATGTAACAAAATCTTTGCACTCGAGGCCTTTTCGCAAAATTTTAATTAGACAGGTCCAAAAATAGTCTATAAAAACCGACAATATAAGCCGTAGATAAGGCTAAAACTGTATCATTTTTGGCTATGCTGAAAATAAAAATACTTACAAGATATTGAAATATAATTATGAATATTAGTTTTTGCGTTTATTCTCACTTGGTATATTGTTAACACGTAAAATTTTGAATTTGTGTTTTTATACTTTGAACTGCATTTTTAGGAAAAATGCCTAAGGTAAAAAATATATTTCAGTTTCCGGTACTAACCTCAAAAATCTTAACCATAACATTATTGTGTAATCTTAACCGAAAATTATTTAAATGTGCTTCCTGCAAAAAATAGTTAGAAGGCTTCGAAAAATATAAGGGATAGCTTATTTGACGCAGAATGCAAATCTGAGAATGGCGTTTTAAGGATTTTTTCTGCAAATTAAAATTGCAATTGTTATTAACAAAAAAACTAAATAAAAAAGCAATTTCGATTTTTAATGCTAACTTAAAAACCATAAGAGATGGCGGAAATGGCAAAACGATCGTTGAAGAGAAGAAAATTTCCGATAAAAAAGTCTTAACTTCCGAAATTCTCTCTCCATTATTTATAATTTTAATTTAACGTTGAAAATGGGCCTCACGCGACATTTTTGCTTGCGCGCTCGGCGTCAAAACCGAGTACATCACAATATATTTTTTTGTAGGGTATCAAATATTAATTGAAAAATTTTAAAAAATTATGGTGTATTTAGAACAATTCAAAGAATTTATTTCCCTTGAAAATTTAACTTAATGTTAGTTTTTCAACAAGTTAGACTATTGTCAATTAACAAAATTGTTTCGAACTTTCGGTCTCATTGTAGATTTAAAAAAATACTAAAATAATTGTCGCATAAATTTTTTGCTTTGTAAAGCCCCTTCATATACAGTAAAGCGCACCGTACTGCGAACATAGGAGGCTCCTGGACAATTTTGGATGTACCCAATTCAAAATACCAATAATAATTTTGTGGTTGCATCTCAACTTCCGTCTCGTTTTCTCGGGCGCATTTTTGGTTAGGACGGTGGGGAGGCGGTGATAAATTCGGAAGTTTCTGTCCATTTAGTTGTTTACTACGTTTTTATTTTCAGTAAGAGGATGCAGTGTTTATGGCGTAGGGGAGAAAAGCAGCGTCAACCGACTTCGATCGATTTCATCAGTCAAAATTTAAAATTAGTTGCTTACGAGACCGCAACGTTTGCTGTTAAAAAACCAAACTTTTTTCCTAATAAAATAAAAAATTTTCTCAAATAAATAATGGCACGTAGAAGATATTTTAAGAAAATAATTTAATGGATTCATAGAATAAAAAAAAAAAACCTTTTTTTTAAAGTTATCAAAGATGATCAAATAAACCACCTTCTTGAGCCAAACAAAAACCCAAAGATTGTCAAAAAACGCCTTCTGACATTTGCAAAGTTGGGGTAATAACCAAATTCCCAATTCCCAATTTAATTGAATTTTTGTTAAGCCCTATTCTCCGGAAACCATAAATTTATGATTTTACGTGACCTCAGAAAAAAAAATCGTTGGGTGAGACCATGAAGTAAAATGTCGTTCCAGTAAAAACAATGTTTCTTATAAAATTTTTTTTGTTTTTTCTTTCCTTTCAGTTTAAAAAAATTCCTTCGTCAAAATGATTCAAGGAAAATTTCTTGGGTTTTTTTCTTACTTTAGAACGGTATAATTTTTTTTTCAGCACTCTTTCCACTGATCTTCTGTTAAAAAAAAAACCCGTTGGGCAATTGTTTAATGGAAACTGTAGGTTTTTAATAACACTTCCCCTCCTAATTTCTTTCTTTCCCCCTTTTGTTTTTTTCGAGGATATCATGTTTATTTTTGGATTTAAAACAACCAAATGTCAGAAAGTGACCGGTAAATAGTGGAAATCGGGGAGTCGGCTTGGTTAGAAATAAATTAATTAAAATTCACAGTACAACTATTGCTGTGAGCGTTGATACAAAAACTTTTTCAGAAATAAACGTATTGAATTGTTCGTGGCAAATTTTATCAAAAAGCAATGCGTGCGGCTTTTTTAGGTACCCCCCAAAATCGTCTAGGATCGTCCTATGTTCGCAGTGCTCTGCGCTTGTATACACACACTTAACAAAATAACGCCATAATAAAAGTTTAAAAAATTTTAATCCTTTGTTTATGACAATTTTATAACTTTGATAAAAAATAAAAAATCAGAGTAATATGGTCAAAGCTTTAAAGTTATTATAAACAAAGCATTAATTTTTTTAAAACTTTTATAGCGTGATCTTGTTGTGTATGTATGTAAGAAAGGCCCCACGACGCAAAAAATTTATACGACAATTACTTAAACATTTTTTTAACGTACAATGAAGACGAATGTTCGAAACAATTTTATTAATTAACAATTGTCCAACTTGTTGCAAAATTACCTTTAAGTTAAATTTTTAGCGTGTTCTGAATACACAATAAATTTTTGAAAAATTTTAATTAATATTTAATACCCTAAAAAAATTATTTAGTGTGACGTACTCGGTTTGAAGGACGAGCGCGCAACTAAAAATGTCGCGCGGAGGCCCAGTTTCAGCGTTAAATTAAATTATAAATAATAGAGATAGAACTCCGGGAGTGGGGACTTTTTTATTGAAAATTTCCTTCTTTTTAAGGATCTTTAGCCTTTGCAATTTTCGCTATCTCTTATGGTTTTTGAGTTATCATTAAAAATCAAAATGGCTTTTGTTTAATTTAGTATTTTGTTAATAACAATTGCAATTTTTATTCGCAGAAAAAATCCTCAAAATGCCTTTCTAAGATTTACATTCCGCGTCGAATGAGCTATCGCTCATATTTTTCAAAACATTTTAACTGTTTTTTAAAGGAAACACACTTCTCGCTGTAAACTATGCCTCTAATAAACACTGATAGTTAATTCAACAAAAAAAAATATTAGGCCTCATTAGTTTACAACAACTGACATCATAAAAATTCTAATTTTAAATACCAATAAACTAAGTTTCATTATAATCCACTTAAGTTATGTGTAAAGTCATATCGGGATCCTTTATAAACGTAACGGTCCAAATTCAGCGCCCCAATTTTATTATGAGATTGACTCATGAAAGTTATGAGACAAAATTAAAGAAGATTAGTTTAATCACCAAAATTTGCCAAGTCAGAGAATGTAAATGTGTTATGTGTTAACGTCACGAAGCCAAGATTTGATTTTAGCATGCATCAAATTTTGTAAGTTTAAGTTGGCATGTATGTCGAGTATAGCTGGTGAAATTTATCCCTACAGATTCGTGAAAATGCTGATTATGGTTTGATTGATTTTATCATGTATAACGAATTAAAGAGTTTTTGATAAATTGTTGGTAGATTTTACGGTAATTTGGTTTTGCAAAAATATTCTTTGCAAAATGCAACGAAGTCACAAAGTTGTAAAGGACCTTGGCGCATAAGGGGAGGTAATCGACTTTTTCATTTTTTAAAATCTCACCTAGCTAGGCTTGTTGAGAATAAAAAAACGTGCTTTTTCCTGATTTACGTGGGTTCTTTAGAAAGTGTTTTATAGGATCATAAAGGTTTTTCGTTTTTTTCCAATATCTCAGCCGCATCAAAAGATTTTTTAGTTTTGCTTGCGCCAAATTAAAGATCTTCGAAGCGCGGATAAAGCACAATTTGTTTTCAAAAATTTTTGAAGAAAATTTATTTTTTTCAGGCTTAAAAGTTTTTAAATATTTTTTTTTAAACAAAACCTATTTACCCAAGTTACGATAAAAAAAATATATGTAATGTGTCTTTACTAGATCTAACTTTATCAATTTTTTTATAATTTTTGAAAGGGTGGTAGGGAGGTTTTTTTAATTTTGTGCAAATTCTCTTAGATCTGTTGGGGTACCGTTCTCCTTTTTTTTCTTTCACTATCGCTTTAAAAATGACTGGCGCAGGAATCTTACAAGAAAGATTTAATTTTTTTCAGTATGACTGTCAACAAGATTTGTTTTTTATATCTAGAATAAATTGGTAAGACCATCGCAAAAAATTGTATGGCTTTATGATAAAAAACTATTACTTTTTTAAGTGTTGGACATATTTAAGACCAAAATAACAAAATACATAACAAACAGTACGGATTTCGTCACAAAAGATCCACAGAGGATCAGATCTTTATTTGTTTCACATATAATAATATGGTCTATGATATATGGTATATGGTTTGGTCTCTTGATATGTCTACGATTACTAGTTAGGCCAGGTTTGGCCTGATGAGCTCTTAAAAAAATCTACATTTGTTTACCTAGACCTTGTGCTTGGCTTTTCATTTTTCTTTCAAATTGACGTAGTTTTAATGCTAAGGTATCTCAGGCCTCAGCACTGGCACTAAATGTATTTCTTCTTCACATTAGAAATCAGTTTTTTTAAATTAAGTCCATTTATAGCTTTGCTGATAATAGTATCAGTATATATTCAGTTTCGCAAGACTCCCTTGTTCTTAGACGGCTTAAACTTTTTTTAAAGCAACACGGTATGACGAATTTTTCAGGATCTGTACAATTCTACACTAATTATTTGCTTAAAAATTGGCAGTGACGTTGGTAATGAAATTTCAGTTTATTTTTAATTTTATGACAGCCTACAAAGGCTTGTATAAAGCCTAAGTAGTTTTTTTAGATCATTAATTTATTCTTCCCCATTTCTGTCAACATTGTCCAAGTACCGCAAAATAAAGATATTGCATTTTCACGGCATCTTTTAGACAATACGGTATTGTCACCACGGATGGTATATAAAATAACTACTATCTCTGAACTAGCCCTAGGTCTGTCATCCAATCAGGACTTACACTTTAACTTGGATTCCGAACCACACCCAACGGAACACGGTGGTCACTAGCGGTCATTCATCCAGTTACTAACCGTGCCCGGCGTTCCTTAACATCGCTGATCTCACAGGAAGCAGTGGTCAACCGCGGCAAGGCGGTAAATAGTTAACATTTATATTAATATTGTGCCATTTACCTATAAATAATAATCTAACTGTATTAGATTGTATAATAAACTGCTTGTGATGGACTGGAAGTTTTTGGATCGCATTGCAGATGTACGAGTATACTAAGTGGCATAGAAAATGCAACATCCAGAATTGTTTATTAAAATTTGATAATAACTTGTAAACATATTTGCTATCATGGAAGTATACGCCGATAAAATTTTGAAGGCATTTCGAGCCGTACTTTTTTTGTAAAGGCATTTTTT
The DNA here is from genome assembly GCA_019359885.1 of Listronotus oregonensis. Lineage (NCBI taxonomy): Eukaryota > Metazoa > Arthropoda > Insecta > Coleoptera > Curculionidae > Listronotus > Listronotus oregonensis. The sequence goes on from JAHBCN010000136.1 coordinate 165,928, forward strand.
GTTATATTAGAAATCAAACAATATGAACATGTTTACTTAATATTTAGTTTTTTTTGGGTTAAATTTGTTTGGTTTTATTTGTTTCAGCATTATCATGCCTAGAGTTCGCAGACGCTCACTCACCTTTCAGAGTTTGAGAGGGGTCAAATAATCAGGTTATATGAAGCCGGATTTTCTTTTAGAGAACTCGCTGAGGGTAAATCGAAACGAAGCTACAGTAATGAGATGGTGTTAAGCTTGGTTACAAGAAGGCCGAAATCGACGAGTTAGAGGTACTGGACGCTAAAGACAGACTTCAGAACAAAAGTATCCTTAATTGAGGCAACTAGCACTTAGAGATCAATTTTCAACAACAAAAGCAGTTGCAAACCAGTGGTTTGATGCTGTCGGAAGGGCAATAACAATGAGGACACTTTATCGCCGAATACTCGTAAGGTCTTTTGGACTGTTTTCATACCGTCCCCATCTTGTACCACCTCTGATCGCACAGCATCGTCGGCAACGATTGGTATGGAGTAGAGAAGACTTGACTGGAATATGGAATAGAACTCAATCGTATTTAGCAATGGTTCCAGATTCTGTTTGATCATACATGATGGCCGTACAAGAGTAGGAGGGAGACGTGGTGAAAGATGGAACGTCCAATTTTTCATCTAACGGCATATTCATCGCACTGTGGGTGTTATGGTATGGGGTGCCATTGCTTACGGCAGCAGGTCATTATTAGTGTTCATTCCAGGTAGCATGACTGTTTTTGGAAACATTGCAAAATCCACTTTGTCAGCAGGAAAATGCACACTTCATGTCGCACGTGTTAGTAGCTCCACAAACATTAAAGGCTCTACGAAACCAAATTCAGATGGCCTGGGATACAATACACTAAGAAGACATTAAACACCTAATCCAATCAATGCCGCGACGACTTAACGAATGTGTAGCGAACAGAGGAGCTTAGAGACATAATTACCATTAAGGTGGGATATCTCAGCTATTTTGCGAAATTTTGAATTCAAATTTTAATTATTTTCCATTTATCGGTGACCTATAAAGCGTAAAAGTGTGCTCAAAATTACAGCACTCCTACTGTATGCAGTGTTATACCCTTTATTATAATAGGATACCATGAAACGTAAATTTTCCTGATGGGGGAAGGATTGAAATACCGATTAATGTCGTCCATAATGGACTTGTATATGATTTTTCTTAACTTAGCGTCAAGAGTTTTGCTCAGTGTTTTCGCATTAATAATTCGTAAATAAATTTTCATATTAGCTATGTCGTACCGACTATAGTTGATTTTGCCAAGCATAGATGTAGTTTAGTCTTTGATTTATTTTTTTATTATTTTAATTTGCTTAAGTTGATTTATTTTTAATTTTGATATTCAATTTGGCCTAATTTGAGTTTGATATTTTTTCAATATTTTAATCGACCTCCCACCACTTAACCTTATAGTGATGGAAGAGGCAAGAATGAGCTACTTCCGACTGCAACAGAAACCAAATGGTGTCCACGCTAGTTTGGGACACAACAACATAAAAAGTCAGGTTGGCGGCAACATCCCGGACGAGAGAACAGACCAGATGATTCCCCAATACTCATTCAACAAAAACTTCGAGGTAAAAATTCCAGATCGAAGTGAGTGGTAGCAACCAGATTTTCCCGGCACGGTTGGAGACATCATCTGGTATACGGATGGTTCCAAAACCGAGCAGGGAACTGGAGCAAGCGTGTACAGTGAAATGAGAAATTCACAATTCTCCATTCCACTAGGAACACACAGTTCTGTATTTCAAACGGTAATATATGCTTTACTGCATTGTGCAAAAGAAAATAACAGAAGGGCTTATAAAAGCAAGCGGATCTGCATAATAACAGACAGCCAAGCGTCACTAGAGGCACTAGTAAACCCCAAGGTAACGTCCAAGCTGACATGGGAATGCCAAAAAGGACTGAAGTCCTGGGAGAACGCAACAGAGTAACTCTCTTCTGGGTACCAGGACATTCGGGGATAGAAGGCAACGAAAAAGCGGATGAGCTAGCGAAACAGGAATCATCCACTTCATACTTTGGGCCAGAACCTGCCCTTGGATTGACCAAAACCACAGCACGAGGGCAAACCAGGGAATGGATCCGAAACAAACACGAAGAATACTGGGGAGACCTCAGTAGAATAAGACATGGAAAAAGCTTCATAAGAGACCCATCCAAAAGAACGAAGAACTACTCAGACAAAGTAGGAAAAGACTTCGCATAACAGTAGGGTTGCTAACAGGGCATGATAATCTAAGAGGACACCTACACAAGATAGGCTCATACAATGGGGACCCAAGTTGCAGAATGTGCGACGAGGGGGAAGAAACAGCCTACCATATCCTGTGAGAATGGAAAGCATTAAATTACAAAACACAGGCATTATTTGGGCAAATGGAAATGAGCCCACAGGAATATATCAATCAACCAGTCTCGGGGTTATACAGACTTGTAGAAGGAACAAGACTAATGAGAGGATTGATATAAAAGACAATGGGAGATTAGGCACAAAAAGCCCATGAGGCTGAGCTGCCTCCGGTAGTTAATCAAGATGGCTCCCAGGGAAGAAGACGATGAAGAATATTTTAATCAAAATTGTTGATATTATTATCATAATTAGTATTACTCCTATTAGTATTATTATCAGTATTATTAATATTATATATTTTGTGTGTATACTTGTAATCAAACCTTTTGTCCTATAAATAAACGTATAATGGTAAACAATATATTGATTTATTTCATGTATTTATATAACAACATATAACAACAAAAATAACATTTTACAATTAATATGAAAGATAATCAATTTCGTTCAATTTCTTTAAAATAGACTAATTAAGAGCAATACCCTCTCTCAAATCTTATAATTAATCACAATCGACGCCCATGAAAAGATTACTTGTAACAAAATAAAATAAAATTTACTCACATTTTCGTCAGACAAAAACGTATTATTTTTTAAAAGGTTTTTTCTTTTTTTTAAGATCTTCGCAATAATTGGGTAATGTTTAATTAATTGTCTCTTTAAACAAGATTTTTCACATTATAGCTGAAATTTTTTTAATTAGGATTTTTTAAGATTCCTTAAATTGTTTTTTCGTAATCGGTAGTTAACAGGAAAATTGCTGTATTCATCTGATTATTTTCTCTTTTAAATTTTTACCATTAAAGTACTGTTGGATACTTAAATACAATAAATAGATTTTGTAGCAATTAAAAATATCTACAGTTTTTTTTTTAACTAGAACAGTCTTCGAAGGCTGCTAGCTAGCGGATAGCGTACCGTGGGTGTCTTAAAAGTAAGTAGCAGTTATTTAAAAGGGGACTTGAAAGTTTGAATTAAAAGAAAATTCCTTTCGGTCTACAGGTTTTTAAGTTTAAATACTCTGGGGATAAAGGAAAAATTGCTTTATTGGAAGGTACTAAAAGTGGTATTATATTTGCTAATTCGTCAAAGCAGGAGCCGTAAAAAGACCAAAAAAAAAGAACTCGTCGGTGGGCATAAGAAAAAAGCTTTATAGGTTAATTATTAGAACGATTCTTCTTTGGGTGGATTCAAGAATTCTAACAGTTGTTGAAAACGCCATTTTCCATACATGGGTAAATAGTATTTTAAGCAGGGTGTGATTTGGAATATATAGGAAGTGTGTTTTAAAGTGGTACAACGCGATATATCGAAAACGGTTTCAAATATTTTCATGTTTGGTGACGTAGTAAGTAGGAGAAAACATATTTTATGTTATTTTTGACATTTTTCCTTTAAGCACCTTTTAGGGGTGGAGAGTAAGTTTAAAATTTTCAATGGAATTATGTGTTTTTATTTTAAAATACAAATCTACGGAGCTAAAACTTATTATGTGAGTACATTAACAAATTACTTACAAATTATTTTTATATTATTTATCATTTATAATGCCTTAAAAGTCGTTCAAAATGCTTTCATTAATATTTACACGTCAAAATTCTCAACTTACTTAATAAGACATTAGGGATTTTCATGGAGACGGGTCTTAGTCAAGTTAAAATCTTCGATTTATATTTAAATTTAATTAAGCTATCTTTGATCACAATTTCGTAACCAGTAAAGCAATTTATTATTTATTATTTCCCACACGGACCTAGTTTTTTTATGTAAATTCGTATTTAAAAATTAAAAATACACCATTCCATTTGAAATTCCGAAGTTACGACCTGCCTTTTAAAAGGGATTAAAGGTAAACATGCCTATTGTTTGTTGGAGATGTAATTAGGATTTTTCATGAGTTTTTTAGGTCATTTTTCAACAAGAGGGCTTATAAAAACAAGCGGATCTGCATAATAACAGACAGCCAAGCGTCACTTGGGGCACTAGTAAACCCCAAGGTAACGTCCAAGCTGACATGGGAATGCCAAAAAGAACTGAAAGTCCTGGGAGAACGCAACAGACACCAGGACATTCGGGAATAGAACGAAAAAGCGGATGAGCTAGCAAGACGGGGATCATCCACACCACAATTTGGACCAGAACCTGCCCTTGGAGTGACCAAAAGGACAGCACGAGGGCAAACCAGGGAATAGAGCCGAAACAAACACGGCGAATACTGGAGAAACCTTAGTAGAATTAGACATGGAAAAAGCTTTATAAGGGGCCTACCCAAAAGAACGAAAGAAGAACTACTTAGACAAAGTAGGAAAAGACTTCGCATCTCGGTAGGGTTGCTAACAGGGCACGATAACCTAACAGGACACCTACACAAGATAGGCTCATACAATGGGGATCCAAGTTGCAAAATGTGCGACGAGGGGAAGAAACAGCCTAACATATCCTGTGCGAATGTGAAGCATTGAATCACAAAACACCGGCATTATTTGGGCAACCGGAAATGAGCCCACAAGAATATATTTACCAACCAGTTGTGGGGTTATACAGACTTGTAGAAGGAACAAGACTAATGAGAGGATTGGTATAAAAGATAATGGAAGATTAGGCACAAAAAGCCCAAGCGGCTGCGCTGCCTCCAATAGTGAATCAAGACAGCTCCCAGGAAAGAAGAAGAAAAGGCAGAAAAAGAAGGTCATTTTTTTCGTCATATTCCATAAATTACCAAAAATTACTTCATTCGTAAAAATTCCCATCTAAAATGGTATCGCAATTGTATTTTGTGATTTATTTAAGGCGATCCAAAATAATATTGTATCTCAAACTAGCCTATTATGGCTTTAGGGTAATTCTTTTTAATGACTAAAGTCGTATATTTTTTAGAGTCTGGTAGGTGGTAGAGGAGCTTTCCTCGCCTGAGGCGGTACCATCCCACTTGCCCTTTAAAGGACTCGTGAAGTCTTAGGACGTTTCGAGTTCTGGGCGGTGAGTCAGTTTTCCTCTTCCTCCCCCTTCTTTCTCTTTTAGTTTTCCTTCTTCCTCTTCTTTATTTTTCTTTTCCTTTCTCTTTTTTTTCACTCTAGTAAAATTTGGAAATAATGATGATGGCACACCCGAACGTAAAGTTATCCGGAGGTAAAATACCCCTCCATTCGGTTCTCCGGGCGAGGGGTACATTTGGGGGGCCACCATCGAAAAGTCTGATATCCTTCACAAATATATGTGGGCTTAACTCCAACGGAAACTCTGTTCACCATTATCTTCAATCCTCCAAACCCCACATACTATTTCTTACCGAAACCCAAATAAGTCCCAAAACAGCAACCAACCACCTCCTTTTCCCAGGTTATAAACTCATCTTTTCGACCCCATGGCGGAGTTTGTGCTTACGTTCGCAACGACCTGGCTTGTGCTAGGATTTCTAACCTCGAATCGGGTAGGCCTGATATTCTTTGGCTTAAACTCACTTTCAGATCTTCTACCAAATTCATCTGCTGTATATACCGGTCCCCGTCTGACAATTCCCACAACAAGTTTTTTGATTTCCTTTCAATAAAAATCGACAATATTATTTCCCAGTTTCCATTAGCCGAAGTAATCGTCCTCGGGGATTTTAATGTTCATAATAAGGATTGGCGGGCTCCACAAAAACTGATACACAAGGCAGAGCAGCAGAAAATTTCGCAATCAGCAACTTGCTCACCAAGCTAATTATGGAACCTATCTACTTTCCTAGGGTTCCCACCCATAATTCTAACCCCTAGATCTCTTTCTTACTTCCACCCCCGAACTCTATTAGGCATCAGTAACTTCCCCTTGGTCGCTCTGACCATGGTTTGGTCACCGTATCATACTCCACTCATTTTGGGGCAACTGAAAGCATGCCGCCACGAACCGTCTGGCACTACAATTCGGCCGACTGGGATGGTCTGAGAGATTTCTTTGCCAGCTACCCTTGGGATCCTACCTGCTTTTCTACTTTCGATCCTTCCAAAATATGTAAACAAATTACAGAAACAATTCAACTAGGCATTGAGACCTATATTCCCCACAATAAAAAGAACCCCATAACTTCAAATCACAAACCGTGGCTTTCTAAAGCCTGTGACAAAGCCAGACTTTTAAAAATTCAAGCCCACAAAAAGTTTCTTCAAAACCCCAGTCCCGAAAATCGACAGGCTAGCATCGAAGCGGGAAATCAGTATAATCAGACCATCTCAGAAGCAAAAGACCGTTTTAACAATCGAATAAAAGATAAAGTTCTCTCTTGCTCAAATGGCAGTAAAGCTTTCTGGTCCTTTGCCAAAAATATTAGTCGGAACTTTTGCACAAATTCTTTTCCACCCCTAATCTCTGAAGATGGAATTGTCTCTACCTCCAAAGGAAAAGCCGAACTATTTGCCAAACAATTTGCTTTTAATTATACGCTTGATCCTAATATTAATCTTCCTTTTCCAACAGTTGTCCCTGTTTCTCATAAAATGTCCGATATAATTTTTAAAGTCAAACAGATCAAGCGTATTCTTTCTTCTCTTAATACCAAAAAATATCGTCTGGGCTGGATGGCATACCAGCAATCGTCTTAAAAAAATGTGCTCCCGAGCTTGCACCCATCTTAACTCGCCTCTTTCGAATCTCTTAGGACACGGGCATTTTCCCGGAGAGTTGGAAAGCTGCACGTGTGCAACCTGTCCCCAAAAAAGGATCCAAAAGTCTCCCTTCTAACTATAGACCTATATCTCTTCTTTCAGTTGTTTGCAAAGTAATGGAAAAATTCATTAATTCCCAAATCTTAAAGTATCTGGAAAAACATAAGATCTTACATGATAGACAATATGGATTCCGTCACAGTAGATCCACAGCTGATCTTCTTTCCTTTGTCTCACACAACTGGAACAAGTCCCTTGAGTTTCTTGGTGAATCCCAGATCGTTGCTCTTGACATATCGATCAGGTCTGGCATGATGGGCTTCTTAACAAACTTCCTTCTTACGGTCTTCCACCTAAGCTTTGCTCTTGGCTTTCCAATTTCCTTTCTAATCGACGAATAGTGTAAGTGTAGATGGTCATTCCTCCAGCTTCTACCAAATTAATGCTGGGGTGCCCCAGGGCTCAGTGCTGGCACCCACGCTGTTTCTTCTACATATTAACGATCTTCTCTCTTCCACAATCAATCCATTTATAGTTTTGCTGACGATAGTACCCTCCACTCTAGTATTCAATTTCTTAAGTCACCGTATAATTCTGATTTCGAAAACAAGCGCAGGTCAATGCAGATATCTCTTTCACAAGACCTCAAACTTATCTTGGATTGGGGCGCCAAAAATCTTGTTCAGTTTAATGTCTAGAAAACACAGTCATGTTCGCTGTCGCGAAAAAAGTCTGCAAATGCTCATCCCTTACATATGAGCGGCCGGGTTCTGCAGAACAAAGAGTCGTTTAATCTTGTCTGTTACTTTTGAGAATAACCTCAACTGACAAACAAAATATTTCTCTTCTTCCAATCTGTACACTCTGTATGTATCGCAAATCAGACCCTCTTTAGAATATTGTTCTCATGCCTGGGTTATGGCGTCCCCTACAACACTTAGCATTCTGGACTCCATTCAAAGAAGAGCCGTTCGTCTTATTAATGATCCAACGCTCACAGAAAGGCTTCCTCTTCTTGCCCACCGTCGAGTTGTAGGGGATCTGTCGCTCTTCTATAGGTATTTTCACGGCTTCTGCTCAGAGGAATTGGCCAGTATAATTCCTTCTCTGGCAGCTCCCAACAGAGCAACACGTAGTGCAACTTTTATGCATCCTTTTACAGTTCAGTTAGAGAGGCCCCGAACTTCCCGCATTCTTCGTTCCTTTATTCCTGGAGTGGCAAGACTATGGAACCTGCTGCCCGCAGAAGTTTTTCCTTCTCTTCCCAATCTCCAAAAATTTAAGTCCCGTGTGAACAAACTCCCTCTCACCACACTAAAGACACCCACGGTATGTTAGTACTTAGCAGTGTGGAAATTAATCAATAAATATATACAGAATTTAGTTATTTTAATTTGCCCCAAAACTCCAATCTTGAAATCAGTTGCTGGGGTGCCCTAGGTCTCAGTGCTGGCACTAACTATGGAACTCTGTTTCTTCTTCACATTAACAATTTTCTCTCTTCTACAACTCATCATCTTTATAGGTTTGCTGGCGATAATATCCTACACTCCAATATTCAATTTTTAAAGCGCCGGATAATGCAGATATTTCTACAGGATCTTAAACTAATATTGGATTGTGGCGCCAAAAATCTTATCTGGGTTAAATTATCCAAAACACAATCATGTTCTCTGTCGCGAAAAAAGTCTGACAGTGCTCATGCTTTACATATGAGCGGCCAAGTTCTGCAGAACAAAGAGTCATTTAACCTTGTTGCGTTACTTTTGAGAATAATTTTAACTGACATAAACACATTACATCCATTGCCTCAGCATCTTCAAAAAAGCTTGAATTCCTCTTTCGAGCCAGAAAGTATTTCTCTCCTTCTAATCTGTATACTCTGTATGTATCCCAAATTAGACCCTATTTAGAATACTGTTTGAGTTGATTTGGTAATTATAATTTCTTTTCTGGCAACTTCCAACAAAACAAGGTGTAGTGCCACTCTTATACATCCTTTTATAGCCAACTTGAGACCCCCAACCTCTTACTTTGTTCGTTCCTTCATCTTTAGAGTGTTGAGAATGTGGAACCTACTGCTCGTAGAAGTTTTTCCTTTTTCTTCAAATCACCAATTATTTTACTCCCGTGTTAATAAACTACCTCGTAGCACACTTAAGACACCTACGGCACGTTAGTACTTAGGCCTTTGTGGATTGTCTCAAGATAAAAAAGATAGGTTTGGTTCCTAATTTTTTAAAGTAACTCAATTCAACCGGTTTAAAACGAATAATTCTGTAAAAATCTTATGCCATACTTAGGAACAAGTGCACATCCGTGCAAATATCCTTTCTATTGGTATTAAATTCGGATACTAAAAACACAAACCCTTAAATCGATCCAGTTCCCTTCCAACCCAAAAAAGTTTATTTTAAACCGATCTGTACGATAAGTTTGCTACCTTAAGAGATTCTACTAATATTTAAATTTTATCAGGCTTCATCTCTACTTCGCAAGCAAAGACAATGTTTAATAATTATTTCTTTTAATCTGTTTTTACCAGAAAATGCTAGGTAAGCAATTTCAGAACTTTTATTTATTAGATTATTCTTGCATTATAAAGACCGTATAATGGTAAAACATGACAAGTAAGTATGAAAGACTTTGTACTTTTAACTAAATTAACTAACTTACTCAAGCTCGCGTATAAGTGCACATGTTGAAAGTTTGCAAATTGAAGAAAATTTTCTTTCGTAAATTAATTTTAAAACTAATTTAAGTAAAATATTGTTTTAAAACAAACTACGATCTGTTTTTAAAGAATCTAAAAACAATAAATTTAAAGTATCGTATAGTATTTCATGAGCAAAAAAGTTTTATATGCAAAATGATTAATGATATGTATTTAATATAAATAAACAGTGTGTATTGAACAATTTTTAAAATAACACTTATGCACTATAACTGTTATTAAACCTACTTATGTGTTAATTGTTAAACCATTTGACCGCAAACAAATAAACATATATTTATATCAGAGTGTAAGGGGACTGACTTCAAATATTTTAACAAATAAAAGTAATAACTTATTGAAAAAAGTCCTATATTACACAGCAATCGTTTAAACTATAACTTTCATCCACTTTGTGAATAAAAATTCTTCTTCATATTAGTGATTTATAGTTATGCACATTGTGCAAGGGTGTTTCCTCCTACTCCTTGCAAAGTATAGATATCGTGGGTTCGTTATATACATATATACCCATTCACTGCAAGTGAATCCATAAATAACAGTGATCTGCTTATCATCTTATTGCATGACTTATAAGCTCTCTTCAGGAGAAGCACGTTAGTAGTGGTCAGTTTCACCTAACGTAACCTCTGCATGTTTTTGACCTGGTGACTTATCCAATTATCTAGCTGGTTTTTAAGAGTATTAGTTTAATAATCCGACCTGTTAAAATGTTCAGATGAACCCGCTGTTTTAAAGTACTCAGGAAAGAAAACGAGCTCTATTTTCTTGCTCCTGGCAGTATGCTCTTTTAAGTTGTACTCTATTATATTAAATGTAAATCGTTGTACCTTGCACGTTTTCCTTTTGTTTTGCAATATTTTATTTGTTGTGTTTATCAATTGCCTAGTATGTATGTGCGATCCATTATAAGTAGACCCCCAGGTTATTAAATAGGATAGCTCAAAGTTTTTTATGACCTGAAAACGTTTTTCGTGGTGTCAACTACCAACAAGTAATCGTAAAGACGTCAATTTTTTAAATAGGATGACTAGTTTCCGTCTATATTTTTTCATAGTTTAAAAATTATTCTAATAGGCTCAATAAAAACTAAGGCAGTTGAACGATTAGTTTTCAAGATATTTCGTTTTTCAAATTTCGAAAAAATATATATTTTTTTTGCATAGTATACGCAGGTGAAAAATAAGGAACATTTTGCAATTTTGTCACTCTTTTGACGGTATTTATTTCAAGCTTAATTAATATTTTATTAATTGTGGATTTTTATGGCACAAGTCTGGCAGAATAAAGCTGCCGATATCTTCTGCGCCTCTCGTTGATTGTTTCTAACGTAGCATATGACAATATCGCGTTTTTCTTCGTCTGAATAAACAATTTTGACCGATATTGACTAATAACCTAATCGTTTAATTTCTGACAACTATTAACAAGTGTATGTCAAAACAAAAATTTACCTAGACAGATTGACAGGTAACTCATTTTTTTATTTATATACAAGGTGCCACTAATTTTTTTTTCAAAATTTTTGAGATGAAGTATCTTGAAAATTAATCGTTCAACTGCCTCAATTTTTATTAAGCCTATCAAAAAAAAATTAAACTGTGAAAAAATATAGCGAAAACTAGTCATCCTTTTTAAAAAAAATTGACCACTTTGCGATTACTCGTTGGTAGTTGACACCACGAAAAAAAAATCCGGTCATAAAAAACTTTGAGCTATCCCATTTAATAAATTTTTGGTTAAAAAATTCTAAAATCAAAAGAAACGGCCTAAACCTGGGGGTCTACTTATAATGGATCGCACGGTACATGCAGAACCCATCTTGTTTGTGACAAAACATACTTTATTGAGCAGTGTATTACTACGAGACTTAAAGATTTGTGGGTTTGAAGGGGAAAAAAGATCTCTGGAATAAAAAGAAACAAACATAGTGGGAAGGCCTCTTTAAATATAAAGTGATTTATGAAAGTTGCACTTCGTGTTACTCTATTAATAGCTGCTAGAAGAGGGATTGTATTGGTAAATTTCTCGGAACGGAGTACAGCTCGTGTGTGGACAAAAAAGTAAGAACTTTCTCTTAGGAGTGGGACAATGAATAAAGCGAAAGATGTTTCTTTAAATGAAATTAAGAATGTTAAAAGTTGTGTGAAACGCCACTTTCCAAACATGGTAACTGTATTTCATGCTGGGTCTTATTTGGGGTACATACAACTTAAAAGAAGAGAAGTACTTTCTCGTTTGAAAGAGAAGTCCGAGCTTTTACGAAGCTGCTATCGCTATGGATATGTGTTTGCACCAATTACGGTCATTTTCAAAAGTAACGCCCACAAAGTTTAATGACTATTTTGCAGAACTTGGCTTTTCATAAGTAAAACATAAGTATTGGCAGACCTTTTCTGTAAAATCAAACATGATTTTGTTTTCAAGGCATTAAACTGGACAAGATTTTTGGTACCCTTATCCAATATTACTGGAAAACTCTCGCATTAATTTGGTTAAAGCTTAAAGAGTGACCATCTACAATAACTGATAAACGTCGATTGGAAAGAAAATTGGAGAGCCAAGAACCAAGTTTGGGTGGAAGATGGTAGAAATGAAATTTGTACCAGTATTTGCCAAAAGCCTCAGAGATGCCAATATCACTATTCTGAAGTTCGCCAAGGGACTCAGAAAACTTGACAATATTGCCGTATTAAATTATATTAAATCATTTAATACTAAAATATTTTATTATTAATTTAGAACTTAACCTTAACATATGGTTATTTTTTAAGAAACAACCAATTCATAATTATACGTAATAAAAAGTTTTCAGTAATTTCTTGTAAATTAAATATAATTATTTATAGTACTCTTGCCTGACGTCATATGCACCATATTTAAACGTATTAACAAGGATTATTACACATTTACGTAAATTTAGGTGAAAACTTACTCTAAAAGTTTATATAGTAATATACACATTTGGGATCCGAACCGTCAAAACTTAATTGCTATAACCTGGTTTTAAATAATCTATTCTTGTAAACTAGAAAATGGGTCGGATAATGCAAAGCGTGTTGCTGTGTTATATATAATTTTGGTTGTTAATAGCATATTTACCGTCGGGCTAATTGAAACAATGTGTTCGAAATAAGGTAAACAAGCAACAACCAAGTAATATTTCTATGAACCTATTGTTATAACTCACTGAGAAATTTTGTATCTTTATTGTGTAATTTTGCTTGCATGCGGTGATTGCTTTACATAAGAAATAGTTTGTGTAGAATTTTTTAAAAGATTTTATTAGTTATTACATCATACCTACGTTAGGTGTTTTAGTATTTGCCTGTATTATTAGATGTTTTAATTTCCTATGTAATCTAGATAACGATAAGTTTATCCACATATAATTAAAATAGTTAATAAATTAAAAACTATTATTTTTATTTTTTTACTTGACAGCGTCAAAGAAGCATCACTTAAAAATGCTAGCTGAAATGTCAGCGAAACGTTGTGATTAATTTTTTAATAACGAACGGATTAAAAACAGGACAGGACAAGGACAAGTTGTCATGTGGTTTCCATTACCTGTCAAATATATGTAATATTTTACCTACAAACATATTATTTATTAAATTTACTTACTAAAAAATATTAATTTTAAATGATAGATATAACCCTAGAACTACAAACCCATTTTTTTACCTGTAAACTACAAACCGGGAAAAATATTTACCCCACGGGATTTTTCTCATAAAATCGTTTTGAAAGCAGTTATGCCCAAGAGAATGGTGAAAAGCAAATTCAATTTTATTAAAATTTAATTGGTTAAAAATTTTGAATAGCTGTAAGTACTGAAAAATAGTCAAAACGTCATTTAACAAACAAAAATTTATACCTATTTTTCTAAACAACTTATTTTTAAATTTCCAACGGGATTTTAAAGAGGACACATAAGGCTTTAGAAAAAAATATACCATTATGATGTTTTGCTAAAAAAAATATTTGGGACTTTGAAAATTCAAACAAATTCGAATCCGATCAATGGAAATATAAATAAATATATATATATATATATATATATATATATATATATATATATATATATATATATATATATATATATATATATATATATATAAATAAATATTGGTTTTCAAGAGTCTATTTTTGTGGAAAATATGACAAAAAATAAGTAATTTAACAAATACAAAAAAAACTTAAACTAAATTATGGTATAGGTCTTCAGTCGATAATGTCGGTGGCAATTAGAATCTTCTAGCACTTCTTAAAACACACAACTATTTTAGAATTTTTCTTTCTGTAAAAAATTATAATAAGACAATGAAATATAAATATTTTTCCCCTTTAATTAAGATAAGTAACTTTATTTAAATACACTTTTAAATACGATCTATAATAAATAGAATGAACGAGGACACATATTTTCGTTGCTGGATTTTTTGTTGGGGCTTTTATTACTCTGTCACGGGTGGTCTTTATTACTCAATTTGCATTAATTTTGCAATTTTTTCGCTGTTTCTCTTAGCCACTGTTCCTGTTTTTAATAAGAGTTTTTCCAAAATCACAACGATAACGAAAAAGTTCTGACACTCCTATATGAGAAAACTCTTTATTGATTTAAAATGTAATTTTAAAGATTTGAAAAAGTATTTTTATTTTTATTAAGAAAGTAGTATTTTCATAAAACAAATAAACATGTTACTTAACTGTTAATAGTGGTAATTTGATCGTCAGTGTCAAATGTTATTATGTTAAATATTTAACAACGGTGGGTATTTTTACTAAAAAATTAATAACAGTAGATGATAGTGTCTAATAAAAATTTAATGTCTGTCAGAATTAAAACGCATATCAATATTTTTTTTAAAATTACATTAAATATATAAAACTTGTTAAAAATGTTGTGACATAGGTCCAAAATGACATCTACCAATTATTTAAAAAAAGGGTAAAAATTTGGCAAAATAAAAATATGATATCACTTTAAAATACTATTGTTAAAAAATATAAATGTTAAAAATAAAGATCTGTCAAAAATATGATATCTGTCATAGATAAAATTTGGCATAATATAGCCGCCAAAAGTAGGGCAAATTTTAAGACGTCTCTAGAGAATACACCCATCTGTCAAAATTAGATTAAAAAAAAATGTAAATATATATTTAAACAGTCACATAATGCTTTAACAGTTTATGTACCTTTAGTTTATGTCTTTTAATTATAAATAAAATTAAATTTAAATATATAATTTGTAGAGAAACATCGCTTGACTTTTATCATATGACAAAATACTACTAGAAAAAAGTTACTCGCACATTCATATTAACACAAAAATTATTTTTTTTTAATTATTATATTTCGTTGATATTTTTGTTTTTCCATTTTTGATGAAGCCCTGTAACATACGCCTATGACTGACCAAATTTGGTTTACATTGGTCATTGCGTGTTTCAGGTAATATTGTGTTCCGTACTATTTTTCGATCTTGCCCCTAAAAATATTTGTTAATTAACGCCTGTAACATGCAAAATCTATTTAAATCTTTTATTTAATGTGTTTACCATATTAAGCTTAATTTGCATTTCACGGTCCTTTCTGGACAACGCGGTAGGGACACATCGAACCTTATACAAATAACTACTGGCTATGAACTCCCCTTATTAACGCCTGGGAAATGTCATCCAGACGGGAGCTACTGTTTAACGTGAAATTTGAATCACACACAACAGCACGTGTTCTTGGCCTGTTGGTCACTTATCCAACTACTAACCTCGCCCGACGTTGTTCAACTTCGCTGACCTGACAGGAAGCGGTGTGTAACGTGGCAAAACAATAAATGCGAATTCAAAAAATATAGACAAATTAATACCTTTTACGTAAAAATGTGCACTTAAAAAGGTGGCTAACATTTTTTTAAAATTTCCATTAATAATCGAAATATGCATATTAAAACTAGCCAATTTTGAGAAACATTCTTTCTCTTAGTACATAATATACATGGTCTATAGTCGAGATTTATTTAAATCGTACTAATTCCGTAAAAGAAAAATCACCTGTATTTTATAGTTTTGTACCCCTGAGAGATTGAAAAAGCACCAAACTTTACATTCGGTGAAATCTATAAGAAAGCGGTAATCCCAACTAAGAGAATTAATAAATTTCAAAGAAAATTTTTACCCTTGCTTTTGATTTTAATTTTTAAAAGGATATTCTAAATTCTTAAGAATAACAAACCAATTAGTTATCTGAATACAATCATAATTATAAAGTTGGGGCCGACCTCTTTTATTAATACATTTTACAAATTTCGTTCACCCTCATAATATAATTTAAAAAATTAGGTAACACAATTTTCTTACCATTTTATTTTGTTTTTGAATTAAGTATTTATTTAATTTTTTTGAAAAAATCTATAAAGAAGCGGTAACTGCTAAGAGAATTAATAGATTTTAAATGTAATTTTTACCCTTGCTTTTAATTTTAATTTGTAAAAGGACGTTTCAAATTCTTTGAAATAACGAACCAATTATCTAAATACCATCATAAAGTTACAGCCGACCTCTTTTATTTATATATTTTACAAATTTTGTTTACCCTTAAAATATAATTAGAAAAAATCAGGTTACACAATTTTCTCCCCATTTTATTTTATTTTTAAAACAATTTAAAATGTTTATTTAAACTTTACATTCTGTGAAATTTATAGAAGCGGTAATCCCAACTAAGAGAATTCATAAATTTCAAAAATAATTTTTACCCTTGCTTTTAATTTCAATTTGAAAAAGGACGTTTAAAATTATTTGGAATAACGAACCAATTATCTAAATACCATCATAAAGTTACAGCCGACCTCTTTTATTTATATATTTTACAAATTTTGTTTACCCTTAAAATATAATTAGAAAAAATCAGGTTACACAATTTCCTTACCATTTCATTTTGTTTTTAAAACAATTTAAAGTGTTTATTTAATTTTTAACCTTTACATTCGGTGAAATCTATAAAGAAGCGGTAATTGCAACTAAGAGAATTAATAAATTTTAAATGTAATTTTTACCCTTGCTTTTAATATTAATTTGTAAAAGGACGTTTCAAATTTTTTGGAATAACAAACCAATTATCTAAATACCATCATAAAGTTACAGCCAACCTCTTTTATTTATATGTTTTACAAATTTTGTTTACCCTTAAAGTATAATCAGAAAAAATCAGGTTACACAATTTCCTCAACATTTTATTTTGTTTTTAAAACAATTTAAAATGTTTATTTAATTTTTAATCTTTACTTTCGGTGAAATCTATAAAGAAGCGGTAATCGCAACTAAGAGAATTAATAAATTTCAAAGAAAATTATTACCCTTGCTTTTAATTTTAATTTATAAAAGGACGTTCCAAATTCTTTGGAATAACAAACTAATTATCTTAATAACATCATAAAGTTACAGCCGACCTCTTTTATTTATACCTTTTACTTATTTTGTTTACCCTTAAAATATACACTGGCGGCAAAAATTAGAGGATATCATGGAATTTTATATTAACAACCACCCGAGTTTTTTAAAACTATTACGGTTATAGAGATTACCGTTTTGCATAAATGAAAACACATAATTTCATAGGGGGGGAAAAAGCGTTTATTAAAAAAATCAAATATTATCCTCAAAATGCAAATTTCTATATCATGCTGAATCATTTAAAGAATGTTAGTAATGTGTATGACCTCCGTGGACCTCGAAAACTTCATGAAGGCGTCTTGGCATGCTGAGAATCAAATTGTCCAGCTGGTCTTGGGGTAGGTTGTCCCATAATTGAGGAAGTATTCCTATTAGGTCCCGTCTGTTATTAGGCGGGAGTTGGTGGTTATCCAAAGCTCTTTGAAGCATATCCCATGCATGTTCAATTGGGTTCAGATCTGGTCAAAGTGCGGGTAGCCTGAGATGGGTGATGCCTAAATTCTGCAGTGTAGTTCGGACTTCCAAAGTGCGATGCGGGGGCGCATTATCGTCCAAAAAAATGAAATGTTCCTCGATTGCTTCACCAATTGGTTCGACGATACCTCTAATGATGTCACGAGCATAAAGCGTCCCTGTCATATTGTTTTCGCAAACATACAGATGCGTACGGCGTCCTAGAGCGATTCCTCCCCAGACCATAACTGTGCCACCTCTGAAAGGATACACTTCTTGTACATAGATACGATGTCTAGGTGTTTCACGACTTCTCCACACTCTTATACGCCTTGAGTCACTATGTAAACCAAAACGAGATTCGTCGGTGAAAAGAACAGAATTCCATTCTACCCTCCAATTTCGTCGTTCACGTGCCACTCTAAACGCTGTGCTCTATGTCTTTGTGTAAGTGGCACACCTCGAAATGCTCTACGAGCAGATAATCTGATCTCATATAATCGATTTCTCACTGTTCTTACAGAGATAGGGACTCCTAATTGGTTTTGAAGCTGACGGCGTAAATGTGCTGCAGGGAGAATGGGGTTCCGTCTAATACTAAGGGTTATGTACCGGTCTTGTTGCTACATAGTACACCTCCTACGACCCTGTCCGTGCCTTCTGGAGGTTGTTCCAGTTTCCCTGTAACGATTCCACAGCCTACTTATAACACTTTGTGATGTTTCCAGCTCACGAGCAACATCCACTTGTCGCAACCCCGCTTGAAGCATTCCAACCGCTCTGTTTGCTTCCGCGGATGTTAAATGTCTTAAAGGCATTGCAAAAAAATCAACACCCATTTACTGTTCTATTTAATCGTATAAAACGACTTCTGAAACTAAAACGAGAGAATCTTTCGAATTCGACCTGACAAAAAATATTGTGTACTTGATATTGTGATAACAAAATCCTGAATTTTTTTTACGGCAACAAGATTAACACTAGATTCCAACCAAAACATCAGAATTGTCGGTACTAATTTGAATTATGGTATATGGCAATATCCCCTAATTTTTGCCGCCAGTGTAATTTGAAAAAAATCAGACTACACAATTTTCTCAGCATTTCGTTTTATTTTTAAAACAATTTAGGGTGTTTATTTAATTTTACAATGAAAAATTATTATATATACAATAATTTCATTCAGTTTAAATTTTAAAGCTGCCAACAGACGCTTAAATTGGTTTGCACGCAGCAAGGATGTTGGGGAAAGTAACAATGTAAATTTATCCGAATGTGAGTATTTGTCAGGTGAAGGGCCTTGAAGTGCGCATCGTATTCCTGCTACCTGACCTTTTTAGCACGAATTGCGCACAGTATCCACAACCATCCAAATCTACAATACATGAATTGCGCACCAGAAAGTTCGTATACTCATTTCCTTTAACCAAAATCGGTAGTTTTAGTATGTAAAAAAACACAAAAATGAGTTCTAATATATTTTTATTGTAAATATTTACAAAAATAAATAGTAATAAGCAGAGCTGACAAAACTTAAAGTACTTGAAGCAAAATTTTACTTCAAGTACCTTTCTGTATATGTAAAATACTTCAAGTACTTTTTTGTTAGAAAGTACTTGTACTTGTACTTGAATAATTTTTATCAGAATACTTAAAGTTTTACTTGATTTAACCAAGTAAATTACTTGAAGTATTTTTCTAAGTACTTAAAGTATTACGATGTACTTAAAATAAAAAAAGTATTTCAAGTAAACAAAAAGTACTTGTAATAAAAAGAAATTAATCAAGTACGCCAATTTATTTACGTTAGATAATCGCGCAAACAGGTTAAAACAAGAAGATCGCCCGACCTTTGCTGACTCTAATACATTATAGATCTCAATTCAATTGTTATCGGCACCAATAATGGTAAAATTACAATTATTTTTAAATACTTTTAATTTATTGGGTACTTTAAAAAAAACAGCAAAATATTGTATAAAGACTAGTTTAAAACATTTTGGAATATATTTTTTATTTGTTTCTAACTCCATGTAAAGGTACCTGTATTAAAAATTTCATTTCACAATAATTATTTCACCACTTTCTTCTCTTTAAGCTTTTCTACCAGCTTTATTATTATTTTTTAATACGAAACCAACTTGTTTTAAATAACACTCATAATACTCGTACTTAAAGGTTTATGACTTTAGAATACGTGCTTTAGTTTAACATGCGTTTGTTGTTAGAGAAAGAAGAAAAATGATGATTTATAAAAAGGATAAAACTAAAGAAAATATTGGGTTAATACCTAGTTTTAGGAGGTCATAAAGTTTTAAAATATAAAATAAAAAATGCATTCGGATCGAATTAAAAACTTATAATGGACCTTCAAACCCGAAAACTTTTTCAAAAAAATAACTTTGCTAAAAATCTCAATATATACATCACAATAACAGACTTTACAGGTAAGGTAAATCGTTAAATTATCAAAGTATACTTTTTATTTTGCGCTAATACATTTAATTTGATGTTATTAAAAAAATGTCAAGTAAAACTACTTTTACTTTCAGTACTTTTATTGACTTCAGTTACTTTGGTTTACTTTAAGTACTTTGTTTTACTTCAAGTAAAATACTTGGGGAGTACTTCAAGTACGTTTTGAATTTACTTGGAGAAGCAAGTACATTTTAACGAGTATTTGTACTTGTAGTACTTTTTAAAAAATCATATACTTGAAGTACTATTTAGGAGTACTTTGATAGCTCTGGTAATTAGTAGGTTTTGTTAAAATTAACACTAAATTTGGCGAAAAATGATTTACAGCAATTTGATTTATTGTTCTGGTTAATAATGGTTAGTTAAATGAACATTTTTTCCAATATAGCAAAACTACCTGTGTACATCTTTTTGGTGCCCTCCCTACCTTGTACGATAAAATATTGATATTTTTTGGGTTTGACAAACGTTGAAGTGAAGTGTCCACCTAATTATTTGGATACTATACATCAGTAGACACTAGAAATTGAACCAGTGCGCAATTATTATTATTATAATTCAGGTAATAAAACGCACCCCTGTTTGAAAACCAAGTCGGTGCGCAATTTATGCACGTGAGGCTCCTCATACAACCGGTCTAAACATCTATGAAGGTCCTAAGATTTTTTGACAGAATGTAGTCAATTGACAGATTATGGTGTAGCTATAATTATATGTTATTAAGATGAAAAATGATCAAGTAAATATGATTTGCTGAGGGAAATAATAAACAGGTATAAACATAACTTACCTTTTGATATCAGGTTATTTTATAAGGAAATTAAGACTTTTTTATCAGATATATTCGTCTTTTAATATGTTAAATAACTATAATTAACAAATTAATTTTTTTTGTTATCGCCTTGCTCAGTGATTTTGTAATACCCTAATTTAGTGTATTATAACTTTTACAAAAGGAGCAATAATTGTCGCAGCTTAAGTTGTATAACAACCAGCTTTCTTTTAATTTTATTTCTCAGTTTAAAGGACAAGGCGCCGTTTAAAAAGCTGCCCCTAATTTTTGGAACTAAATGAAATTTAGAAAGCTAAATGGCCAGAAGAAAAAAGTATACCTATTTAAAAGACGGAAGGAAAACGTATTTATAATATTATTATAGCTACCAAATATAAAATAATACAAATATCTGGTCAATTAAAATTAAAACATTATATTACATTATATTCGTGTCTGTAAACAAATAACAAAAAACTATTTTGCAACCATAAAATTGACATCCAAACTAAAAGAACCAACTTAGTTTATTATACAGTGCGATTTTTTAAAACCCTTCCTTATCTTCTGAACGGATAAGATATCGAGGTTTGGTTAAAAGGGTACTACTAAAACTACTTTTTGGCATAGAAATAATTGTGGCTACGTGACCTAGCGCTAAAGGGGCACTATCAGCTTTTTTTTCAAACGAGAAGGGGTATCATATAACACCTCGTTTTAGAGACCCTTTGAGTCTCTACTCAACACCGATTTGTATTTGAAAATCGACCCAGTCGTTCCAGACTTGCAAGCGTTTAAAATTTAGCCTTAGTGGCAGTTGCTGACAATGTAAGAAGCAAAATATGAAATTTATAGGTAACTTAAGCTTAATGGAAAAACCAAATATGCAACGCATGAAAAGGGAATTTTTAAAAGGTTTTATGGAAAATGAAGATTTAGTGGAAAATAAAAATCTTTGGGTGTTTCTCGATGAAACCTGGATCTTCTCGAACAGTTCTTTCCATATGTCTTGGCAGGATGACGATGTATATTTTAGTGGAAACGTAAAAACATTCTCATCACTAATTATACGCTAGAAAAAAAAATGTACTTTCCTACAGTTAAGGAAAAATTGAAGGACTCATTTTTTTAAATTCACAAGGTGAAGCACTTTTACAATCCTCTAATAACATTTTCTTTTGCCTTATAAATGGTCACAGTTTTACAAAAAGCTTTCTCTTGCACAGCGACAAGCTGTAAAAGACCTCTTTCTTTTTTATGAATATTTTCACGGCTTCTGCTCCGAATCATTAGCTGTCGTAATTCCTTCCTACTGTTTCCACACCTTTATCTCTAAAGTTTTGAGACTACGAAATCTAAATAAATATATATATATATGTATATATATATATATATATATATAATATATATATAATATATATATATTATATATATATATATATAATATATATATATATCCTTATAGTAATTTACTTCTGACTTCATCTAGACACTCGTAGTGTGTAACAACACAAGGAGATTACCATGGCGAGATGAATGCTGAAAATTTTGAGAAGTGGGTTAGAGAGAGATGATCTACTACCTAATTTGAAAAGGCATTCATTAGTCATTTTAGATAATGCCTACCATAGTAGGTTGTTAGAAAACTGGCTAAATAATGGCTGGAAGAAACAAAATATGGTTAAATGGTTAGAAGACTGTAATATTTCTTTTGCAAAATCGGCGACAAAAAAGATTTTGTGGTGCTTGATTCAGCGCCTACCAATGCATCCCAAATCTTATGTCGTCGATGCTCTTATTCAGGAGGCCGGTCATCAAGTGCTGCGCTTTCCTCCATATTATTGTGAATTCAATGCTATTGATGAACACTGCCACTTTAAAGCCTTAAACACGACCTTCCAACGTTTTTGATAAATTTATTTTATAAAATATAGGCATCTTATTGTGATGATTATTACTGTTTTGTTTTATTTATTTTATTATTTAATATAGAAAGCAGCTAAAGAAGTTTTATCAGATGAAATAAATCGACTTTTCTTCAGGCATTTTTAAAAAATAGTAAAATTGCATAATAAGGGATGTTGCACTATCCCTTGTAGTGAGATATTGTATTAGGATATTTCAATTCAACTGTAAAGAGTTTTCCTGCAAATATAACAAAACATAACAGCTCTGTTTGTTTTTAGAAATAGTGTACACTATTTTACATTTTTTTACGTACCTAAGCGAGGTTATTAAAGGTGTATTTTAGGACTAAGTGTGTACCAAAAGTGTAAAATAGTGTAAACTATTTCTGAATAACAAACACTTAATAAATAACTATTAATCTGCACTATATAGGCTTGTTCTATTGTCAGTAATACTATGAAAATATAGGCATTGCTTCGATAATTTTTAATAAAATATTATGGCCAAACAGCAAGCTTTAACAATTCATGCAAATAAATGAACAGCAAGAAAAAAATACTGCTTAATTTAGTTATTGTAATCTAACAACAATTTTTTTAAGATATTAAAATTTTGAAACTTCCTTCCCTCAGTACAGTCCTGACTAAAATTCTTTTATCAGCTAACTTAAATCTGAAAAACAAAATTTACTAATATGTAGGGATATTCGCATTGCCAGCCTAAAAATGTTATCTTGGACAAACTATAGCATATATTTGGCACCCCTATTTTCTACCTGTTGTTTCATTTTATTAAAATTTCTCTTGCTAGCATTCGTTGGCTAAATTTTTTTTGACTTGGATATTAGTTTTGCTAAACGTGCATATTCTCCAATTTAACAGCATTTTCATAACGACCAGCTTTTAAGGAATCTGATTTTTTTTATCTTTGATTATTGGAGTTCGTGTATTTTTCAAATTGTACCTCGGATTGGTCACTTCTTTCCGTGTTTAGAGCTGGTAGACTTATTCTTCTTTTTCTCTTGCACGCTTGTTCGTGCGGCCAAGCAGGAAGGCTGCCTCTAGGTATACTCGAAGCATACAACCGTCCTACTTATTTATAATACGTTTTAATATTATGTGGTAAAAAAAATTTCTTTACAAAAGTCTTTAGTCAAGAATAAGATGTTTTATGTATCGTTTGTCTTTTGTTCTGTAGTAGCGTTTAATGCGTAAAATAAGTCACTTATTTTTGTTTATACATTAATAAAAATCGATACCCTTATTACTATACTTTATAGGTTAAAGATGATAAAGAGCCATAAAAATAATATTCTTTGAGACATATAACCCACATTATTTACACAAGCAGTCTTTTATATGATGTTCATAAAGAGAAACAATGTATGTTATGCTAGAAGATGTTAGGTTTATTTTAAGTATGACACGTTGAAACAATATATGTATATACCATTAGTTTTGTTTGAATGTGATGCAGTGGTGACACTAAACGAAATTCAAATTTTCATTGTCTTATTTTAATTCATCCCCAACATTTCGGGCAGTTCTATCCCTGTCCATTTTCAAGTGTTTAAGTTTACACTTTAAAATGGACAAAGAAAGAACTCTCAAAAACGTCGCGTAAATAATAAAAAAAGGACAATAGAGGTTCAAAATTCGTTCAGTGTCACCAGCCATTAATTTTGCTGCAAAATAATGTTTAAACAGACATTTAAAACAGCAGTTTTTTTTACACAAAAGCAAAATAAATGCCAGTTATTTGAAAATTTGCCAGCAAAGTCAATGAAGACCATCTATTTTTTTATATCGAAATTCTAAAAATAAGAAATGAAGTCAATGTATTGAAAATAGAAGCATAACTAAATAAAAAAATTCAATATAAAAATTATAATAAAAACAGAAATAAATTAGGTTTGTATTTTTCTGCGAAGTAAGTCATTTTACATCTTGTTGTTCTACAACAGTGATAAGGTATATATTCATGTAACTTACCGATACCGTCGAACCCAATTTTCTCTAACTTGTTGAAAAATTCCAGGCATATTACATATTTCATTAGCGGCGGCCAAAATACGCTCCCTTAAATCATTCTTATCCTTTATTACAGAGGCGTAAACTAAATTTTTCATAAATCCCCAAAAGAAAAAATCTAATGGATTAAGATCGGGGGATCTAGGCGGCCTGGCATTTGGACCATTTCTTCCTATCCACCCATTTCCATAGGTATTATTAATATGTTCCACAACTACTCGACTAGCGTGTGCTGGAGCACCATCGTGCAAGTACTACATATTCATTCTTGTTTGATATGTCACTTCTTCCAACAAATCGGGAAAATTGTCTCTTAAAAAATCTAAGTAGCTCTCATCGTTTAAGCGATGTGGCAAAAAAAATGGTCCCCTTAAGTGATCACCAATTATTCCAGCCCACATATTAACAGAAAATTGATACTGCGAACTTTTCTGTACAATTGCATGGGGATTTTCGTCCGCCCAATTATGAAAATTGTGAAAATTCCAAATTCCATTTCTTGTAAAACAACACTCATCTGTTGACAATACGTTTGCTATAAAATTGTGATTTCTTTGGTGTTTACCCAAAAACCAATTACAAAAATTTCCTCTTTGTGGAAAATCTTCAGGCGAAAGAGCTTGAACCCTCTGGACATGATATGGTTACAATAACTGTTCTTTAAGGGTCCGATGTACAATCCAGTGTAAGACACCGACTTGACGAGCAATACTTGTCGTACTCCGTGTCGAATCCTCGTCAATTAAATTCAAAATTTGTTCTTCGGTTTCCACTCCAACTTCACGATGTCTTCCGCGATTGTTAAAACACCCTCACTACGCTCCCTGTGTCCAGAAGTATTTGAAATATTTCTACGAATGTTCTTCTAGCTGGCAGCCTTCGATCAGGAAAACGTTCTTCGTAAATGCGCCTAGCCTCTTGAGAATTGCAATGAGCCTCTCCGTAAATAATAACCATATCGTGATACTCGCGTACCGAAAACATCTCTTTCGTATCAAAATGCACGCACTGATACAGGAATACATACTGAAAATAAAATGTGATTTTAATTCGGGTAAACATTAAATATTTTTTTCCATGTAGGTATTTCTTTTTTTACCTAGTGCAGGCGGAGTACGACGTTGCCAGTTGTGTGAGGGATTTTGTTTGTCTGTTTTTCTTTGGAAAATTGTATTTAATAAGCAAGAAAAATATTTTTTAAGAGACAGGTTATTAATAAATTAGATGTAATGATACATTTTACGTCATTAGGCATATAAATTTAAATTATTAAGGTGCAAAATTAATTTATTTCATGACTAAATAGAAATAAGTTCAGCATTTTTTTTCTCCGAACTGGTTGATTTTCGGACATAGGTTATAAAGAACTTGTTTGCTTAGAATAATGCAAGGAATCACCCCTTGAAGTTACGAACATTATTTCCCAAACACCCTGTATAGGGCAGAAACTAAATTACAGACAGTTTTATCTTATATCATTTTCTATATTTTAACTGACACGTTTTAAATTTGTCGCCATAACATTAGTCATGTGACAAGTGTTTATATATGTTTTTGACACAATTTGACATACACAGTTGATTACTTGAAAACTTTTTTAAATCCCTTAATAACGGGGAAAATTCTCATTTGTTTTAAACTTTATTGACCACCCAGTATTTTTTGTATCACTCGGTATACTTTTATTCTTCAATACAACAATAAAAAAAATATGACCAAAGCTAAAATACTTTTTGCATGTTTCTCCCTGGAATCTAACCAAAAATATCATTAAACCCTTATTTTTTTTGTCATTTCTTCTGTTACCATAAATTAATTTTTTGAATAAGAAATTTGAAGGCACATCGTAATAAAAGTACTATTTACTAAATTATTTTTAATAAAAGCTTTCCCACGCAAAAACATTTTTTTGTTAAAAGAAGTTCTCGTTTAATAAGTTTTATCTTTTTTATGGATTCAAATTACCTTAATTTTTAAACCTTAGAGCATAATAAGTTAGCATATACTCAATTAAGATTTGAACATAGCCTGACAGACTCACCTTAACAAGAATCGGCTAGCTTGTGACAGCCTTCAGAAATGCCCATTTCGCTACAAAAAATAAATTAAGGGAAAGAAATTAGAGGGCCAGAAAAAGGAAATAAGACAATAATAAAGCGGAAATGAACAAAAGGCATTTCCGCATTGGGAACTCTTAGGAATAACTAGATAAAGGTTTGATTAACGTAAAATTGATTTAGCCTCAGATGACGTATCAGTATATTGTATGCTACTAGCAGTAAAAAAAGCCATATTGGTTAAAGTATTTTGATCCACTCGATGTTCCTTAATAATTAAGAACTGAAAGCGATGTAATATTCTTAACGTAATAATCTTTATTAATTATCAGATAGACAAAAAAGTTGTCTGTTGTGTAATTAATAATTCTCTATGAGAAGGCGTATTTCCTAATTAATTAAAGTTAGCAGTAATAAAATATATTTTCTCTCTATAACAAGGGAGATACCTAAAGATATTAGATAACTATCGCTCAGTTTTCTACCGGATTTCTCAAAATTATTTGAATTGATCATGTGTGATTTCTTATTAGGGTTTGTGAAATAATTCGGTTTTTTGACCAAGAGTCAACACGGACAGTCCCAAGGTCTGGCTCTGGACCACTGAATTTTTAAGATTAACCGGTTCTTGCTAGTTCATCTGCTTTCTTATTGCCTTCTCTTCCCTAGTGCCTAGGAACCCAGAAGGGTTCAATTTTGCTATTTCGACGGTAAGTTTCAACATCGAGATCTTGGATTACACCAGCACCTACTCCATCATCTTTCTATCGTTAAATCATCAGTGTATCGAACCGCGCCTCTAGAATGTGATAAAGGAGTATTGTCTTTATTTATATTTGGGATTGCAGCTGACTTTAAATAAATTTTTGCAAGGTAATAACCATGTAACAAATTTACTTATGCACAGCATAACTAACAGGCAGCACCATCTCTCCCTGGCGGCGCTTTTGATATTTTTAGGCACAAAACACGAAAGAAACGATTACAATTAAAATAAAGGAGATAGATCATATCTCAGCAGAATGGCGGCTAAATCTGAGCGAGAAAAATGACCGTACTTTCCCGCCAATTTATGAAATCGTGCTGCTCTTTGTTAGTTATGCTGTGATACCACTGTGATATCGGTATGTTGTGGTTACCTAGCCCAAATTTGGTATTCATGGTTTATCAAAGTTATGGACCGCGATTATGTGATCTAATCTTAGTTTCCAGAGCTCCCGATGATCCCTGTTGTTCTCATATGAACATATTGCCCAGGATGTTGTTTTCACGTCGTAGTAGTTTTCATTTTGTTGGCGCTGTTGATGGCCTTTGCTTAGATAAATATAGTTTCCATACCACAGCGTCGTAGGTGTTGCTTCCATGTTAATTTAATGTATAGGATTAGGCCTAAGTATTTCTTTTTTTTTTAAGAGTTTTTCTTTGCTCAGAATTTATTAAACTTTAACCGATTTGCACAAGCTAAATGAAACGATGTTTTAACATGCAAAAACCGTTATTATTTTAAGGCCATTAATTTTTATATGAATAATGTTTTGTTAATCCTTATTCATTTTTATGTAATTTTAGTTTATTTTAAAGTAAGTGTAAACACGTCTAAATCTTTTAAATCACACTATTTAGTTCTAATAGTTTTTAAAATACATTTTAAAACTCAACACCTGTCTGTTCAGATTTGCATAGTGCATAATTACATTACTAATGATATATTTACATTTTCAGCTTAAATATAACAAAAGAAACAGATTCAGCCATGTCCATATTGACGATAACGCCATTAGAAAGGAGTCATTCAGGAAATTATACTTGTTCTGTCGGTAATCTAGCTGAATCGACGGTCGCTGTCCACGTCCTTAATGGTAAGTCCAAATTTTCCATTCTAAATGTTTTAAACCCCTATCTTTTGTGATAAAGTTAGTTTGTAGCCACACAATAGCATCAAAAAGCTAGACTTTGATTTTATCACGACGCTACTTTTCCTGTTTGAGAATAAAATTGAATAGCCTCCATGTCATTGATTTGATGTTTTATCCGCTTGTAAATGCGGAATATAAAGAATGATTACATTTGCTTTGTGAATCGTCTTTTATAGGAAATTTTGTACATAAGTACATAATTTTAGATCGAGGTAATGGTACGCATGTTTAGCTGAAAAACGTTTCTACCCAAAACGTCTTAGAATTCACAAATCCGGTGTGCTATTCATAGGCTATTCTATCGACTACTGACACCACAACAAACTTAACCTCATAATCCTTGATCACCTGCAATTGGACTGTTAGTATTTAAAAATTAGAATTAGTATTTAAAAGTAAATAACAGAAACTGAATATTAAATGAAGGTTTTAAAAAAACTATTACCATACGAATTTTTTTGTACCAAAAAAATATATTTGACGGAATATATTCGGTATTGCAAAGAGCTCTTACGAATGGATATAAAAAATTTGGGCCCAATACAATCCTAAAATTATTGATTTAAAATATTAATTTTATTTTCAGTTTTTTTTTTAAACCACTTGTTGAAACAACCAAAACGTAAATAATAGGGTTCATTCCCGGGAATTCTCGGCTCGAGAATTCCCGGGAAATCGTTGGGCTTTGTTCCCGGGAAATCAAGCTCGACAAAACTCGAGAACTCGAGAAATCATATTTGAGTCTATGAAATTATAAAAAACTATTTGCGTTTGCCGTTTGTTTTAAACGCGCGGCGGCGGGGCGGCACGGGCCAAAGCGCCGTGGTACCCTTTGATCTCGCCGATCGCGCGCGGCAAGCGCTCTGGCGGCGTCGTTTTATACATAATACAATACAGTAGGTAATACACCAGTAATGCCAACCTAGGAAATTATTCCCTAGTTCTAGGGATTTTTTCCTACAATAGGGAAAAGGGGAATTTTATCTAATATCTAGGGAATTTTCAACTTTGGATTGTTTTCAGTTCAATTTATAGAATTTGAGTCAATTTATCAATTTTAATATTAAATCGCCTACTAATGACAAGTACCTATTAAATCCTTATACCCTGGGTTATGGTTTGACCATTGTATCTTTTCAAAAATTGCTTCTTGTTGCGCTGATTAATCTAATACCGGTTAATTCGTGGTATCGGGTTTCAAGGAATTACAGATCAACTGCTACTTAGCATCTCTCTGCATGTTGTTGCCCTTTCGTATTTTGTGGTTGTTGCCCATAAAATACTAAGGGAAAAAAGAAATGTCAAGTTCGTGTATTTGTTGCCGCACAGTAATGCCGAGACTGAGCGAGTATTTTCAGTCGTTACCGACGTAAAAAATAAAAAGCAAATTAATTATCCAGTGAGGCATTAAATGCAGTGTGTTTAATTCGTCTTTCTAGTGAAAACTGCTGCCAAAATTATTCATTAAATGAAAAGCATTTAAGTCTTATGAAAAAGGAAAACCTTTATAAAAAAAGATTGATTTTAAGAATTTTTAGAATTGTTTTTTTTTGTTTAGAAACTTTTATTTTTGTTAATTCATTTTGCTATCTCTGTCCATTGTTACCATGAGATTTTATTTTTATGTATTTTTTGAACTTTTCTGACAATAAAGTCATTTCGTAAATTATTTTTCTATTTAATTTTGATCTAGGAAATTCTAGGGATTTTTTCACAGAAAAATTGGGAATTTTCAGCGAGCTTGGTTGGCAACACTGTAATACACACACTTTCATTAGTGTTTCGACTCTAGCTGAGTTCAGACGGTTTACAAAGTGTAGTACACGCAATTTGTAAATTTCTCGACAACCCGAGAAGACCCGAGAAATTAGCCTCGAGAATTCTCGAGACCCGAGAAATTGATAAGCTCGAGAAATCATGAACCCTAGTAAATAATAATGTTCCAGAATAAGATTTGTTCTCGGTTTCGGCTCGATTTACTGTGCAGTCAACGTTTATGAATTTAATAATAAAAAAGTTACAATGCAAACTGTATATGTAAAAACCAGAGTATTTGTGATGGTTGATACAAATTATTACTAAAAGTATTTAGTAATTAGTAAAAGTATTACTAAAAGTACTAAAGTATTAAAGCAGTTTAAAGTAAACAAATCAAATTTCCCTTTTTTATTTACATAAAAAATACGTATCTTTCAACCTTGTGATTTGTTATTTGTTATTTCTAATTTGTGTTTTTTTTTCCAAACAAAAGTTTATTTGGTTAGTTTATATGCTGTTAAAAAAATACAACTGCCTAAGCAGAAGTGAATAATTCCAGACTGGATTAAAATTTCAGGTTATTTAGTTAATTAGGCCCCGTGTGGCTAAATTATAAGCTTATAAAAAATGTTGTACAATAAAAATAATGTGACATTTTTAAGTTACACACCTAATGTTACGCACTTGTGCAACTTTTACCCATTTTAATTAAATTTAATGTTGTTAGCGCACTTTTATGGTGATTTTTCTAATAATATTAATATTTTATTCTTTCGTAACGAGTCGTAAAAAATATTTTAGAACTCACTCGTATGCTGAGAGTTCTTTTCTTACTTGCTATGCAATATATTAGGTATATACGGTTTCTATCTTTCTAAAAACAATTTGTTATACATATGTACAGACAGGGGCACCCTACTAGGTATATAGCAATGGACCGGACGAATTTGCAATCGTCCGCTATTTGTGTATGCATTCTTTTTTGTTCAGTAAGAAACAACAAAGTAACACAATTTTCAGTTTGTTGGGAATTTTAAATGTATAAAAATTATTTCGCCTGGCGAATTTAAGGTAAGAACACGTGTGTTTTTAAAAAATCCTTAACATTTAAAACCTAAAATGGATATTTATCAAATTGAGGAAAAAGTTAAAATTGTTCAGTGGTATTATGAGGGTAATTCTTTACAGCGGGTAAAAAATATATTTGCTGAGAATTATCCTAATAGACCATACCCTGCAATTACTACTATTTCAAGAATTATAAATAATTTCCAAAAATACGGGTGCGTTTCTCCCAGAATCCATAAAATACAAAACGTCCAAGAAGTTAATGAGGAACAGGAAGCGAAAGAAATTAATTTGTTGGCATTAATTAGTGAAAATCCAACTTTGTCAACACGTGCGCTTGCGGATGAGGTTGATTTAAGTACGAGAACGGTGAGGAGAATATTAAAAAAAAATAAGTATCGTTCATACAAAGTTCAAAAAACCCAAGAAATCTATCCTGAGGACAATATCGAGAGAATGGAGTTTTGTGAAAACATGATGAATAAGGCAAATGAAAATAAATATTTTATTCGAAACATTGTTTTTACTGATGAGTCCACATTTCCACTCCATGGTAGGCATAATCCCACTCACACCCGTTATTGGTCTCAGGGAAATTTACATAGGTATTTTGAACTTAGAACTCAGCATCCTCAAAAGGTAAGTGTCTGGAGCGGTATTTATGGGGAACATGTTATTGGGCCATACTTAATATGGATATTTATCAAATTGAGGAAAAAAAGTAAAAATTGTTCAGTGGTATTATGAGGGTATTTATCAAGTGGTGTCAGAAAATATATTTGGTGAGATTATCTAATAACATACTCTTTCAATTACTACTATTTCAGGAATTATAAATATTTCAAAAATACCGGGCCGTTCTCCCAAATCCTAAATACAAAACGTCCAAGAAGTTAATGAGGAACAGGAAGCGAAAGAAATTAATTTGTTTGGCATTATGTATGAAAATCCAATTGTCAAACGTGCTTCGTGAAGGTTGATTAAGTCGAACGTGAGGAGAATATTAAAAATAAGTATGTTATACAAAGTTCAAAAACCAAGAAATCATCAGGACAATATCGAGAGAATGGGTTTGAAAACTGATGAATAGGCAAAAAAAAATTTTATTCGAAACATTACTGAGAGTCATTTCACCCTGTAGGCATAATCCTCACACCGTTATTGGTTGGAAATTTATAGGTATTTGAACTAGAACTCAGCATCCTCAAGGTGTTCTGGAGCGGTATTTATGGGAACATGTTATTGGGCCATACTTCATTGATGGTAATTTAACTGGTCAAAATATTTGGACTTTTAACAGCAATGTTCAGAAATTAGACGATTGGCGGGTCCTCGATTTAATGAAGGGGTTTTATAAGATGGTGTCCAGCCATAATACACGTTTGGTTTTGGATTTTTAATATCTTTCAAACCGTCTTATTGTGGATAGAGCTACAATACCGTGGCCGCTCTCTGATCTGGCTCCTAACATTATTTTGGGTTATGCAAAATCAAAATTTATAGTTCGGATGATCGCGCTATGAATCTTATAACTAAAAATTCGCATGTTTTAAACAATTACACTGTGTTAAACAATGTTCGAAGAAGTTTCTATGATTGCTTAGGACATTGTTTAGCGGAAGGCGGTGGATTGTTTGAATACTTGCTTCATTAATTAATTTATTTAGATTTTTTTTTGTTTTTACTTAATTTTTTTATGTAGAATTATTTTTTTAGTTTTTAGTTGGGATTTTTTAGAATAACATGTTTTCTTTCCTTAGAATCGAAACAATAATTTTATTATTGTTTTGATTCAAAAAACTCTGATAAGCAATAGCGAATTTTATCTCCTACAGGCGTAAATAATTATGAAAAACATGAAATACGGCAATACATCCCAACCCGTCCGTGGTTACAAAGTTACTGAGGATTGAACGAAAGCGCGCCGGTTGGTCGCGCGAACCTCGGCTGCAGTGCTTAGAGGGTAATCGCAAATTCGTCCGGTCCATTGCTATATACCTAGTAGGGTGCCCCTGTCTGTATTGTTTATTCTTTGGGTTAAATTTTGTATTGTTAAAACGACCAAAATTTAATAAGCCGGTATGCTCCCCCGGTAAAACTACATTTGGTAGTGTGCCTTAAAAGACGCTTTGAATCGGTCTGTCTCAAAAAGTTATGTGGTCAGTGCGCTGTTGCCAGTGTCAAACCTGAGTTGGCAAATATCCATTTTGGGAAAACAATGTAGTGATTGCTTTATATTCTTGTCAATAATTTTAATGAAATAATACCTCTTTGGTTTGGGCGAATATATTTCCCATAAAATGGATCTTGCATAGGTGGAGTACTAATGTTGAGCGATTATTAACAGTAATGGCGCAGGCACGCAGAGATCACTGCCTTTTTTCTAAAGCCGGAGTTACAGAGGCGGATCGTAGTCTTTTGGGGCTCCAGGCTGAATGGCTTTTTAAGGCCCTACTTACACCGAGAGAAGCTAAATTTTCTAAATTTCCAAAATAGCATAACTTTTTTAAGAACATATATGTCTATAGGCCACTGGCACCTTTATTAAAAATGCTATAACATGGTATTAAAATATTTTTAGTACACCAACAAAAGTATAACAAAAAATTATTTTCATGAACAACAAATTTTAAATGGGCTTAAGCTTGTACCTTTTTTATTTCCACAATACTTGACTTCTTCGAATTAAATTTTGAGGCTGTATACAACCAGGTTACTTTTTTGGAGTTACCTAGCAAAATAAAAAAACAGGACCGGACTAAAAAAATCTGATAAAATTTATTTTAAAAAAATATTTAAAAAAACATCACCTCATAGAAATATTTTTTTTAATGATGATATGTCAGTTAAATTTTAATTAAAAATTGTACATAGTAGAGCAAATATATTTAAATAAATCAGCAAAGTTTAATTGCAATAACTTACCCACTATATAATTAATATCATCTACTAAGCCTAGTAGTTATTAAGTAGCCTGGAAAAATAACAAATCACACTAGACGGGCATTATTGACAATAATATTATTTAACCATGTTTCTTGATGAAAAGTTAAACATCATCATCTACCTGAATTTTAGCAGAAGTAAAGTTAAGGCAAGCATTTTTAACAAGATGACGCACACCACTACTTTAGGACAATAAGCGATTTCTTAAACAATAACCATGGCACTAGAATAACTGGACGAAATTGTAAAACTTCTTGGCCACCAAGGTTTCCGATTAATAATTATCAATGGGGACATGCCAAAAACAAGGTTTGCAACAAGGAAACAAGTTACAGAGCAGCTTGTTTACAAAATATAAATTTTTTTGAAGAACTAAAAAGCAATGGAGGACAAATTAAAATGCTGTTATTCAATTAAGAATTTGGTTAAGAAGCTAATGCTGGTTACTTTGAAAGTCAATTATAATTTTCTTCTTTATCTTTGCTTATGAGCAGTTTTGGAAATAAATAGTTTTCAATTTTTCGTACATTTTTTTTTTTTTTTGAAAATTAAAACAACTTTAATAATTTAAAGTGTTCCTATATCAGGACATTTTATTGAATCTATCTATTATAAAAAATATGTTTTTGCTTGACCTAAGTAGATATACCAAAAAACATTTTAGTGCATTTTCAATGGATATTTAACATTAAAAAATATTTACACAGGGTGTTGTTTTTGTTATTTAAAAACTATTTTTACAGTCCGGACCTGAATTTCTTTTTTTCATCCTAAGTTTCTGACAAGGTTACACGTTTATATGCAGTTCTAAGAAGGTCACATAAATGTACAAAATCTTAAAAGTAAATTCAAATATATTAAAAAATGTAGATATAAAAGAGAAACAATTTTAAGCCCATTTTATTGTTTTATAAAAATAATTTTTGCTCAACTTGTGTACATGTGTTAAAAATATTTTAGTACTGTTTTGCAGAACTTTTAATGGGGTTCTATATGTCATCCTAGCATTCTGAGAAAATTTTTTATACAGGGTGTTGTTTTTGGCAAAATAAGTTTTTTTTCCATTTTTTTCAGTCCGGACCTGGATTTTGCTTTCTTTTGCCCTGTCTTCCCAAAAATGTTACACAACTATATAAAACTTTGAAATTAAAAATGATGAGGTTAAGTAGAAATGATACAAATTTTAGCCCATTCATATAAAACACTCTGCATCTCTATTAGTAACTCCTTAATGAATATTTTAATAGGATATCTAAGTTGACCTTAAGGTACTATATCTCTGGTGCACGTACAGTAAGATCAGTATAAAAATTTAAACGGTTTCTTAATATGGAAAAAACATAAAGTCCAAAATGTTTGTTTTGAACTGAGACCGTCGTTGCTGTTTGTAATGTGCCGCTTCCCGCACGTGTCGGTAAAATTAGTCCATATAAAAAGCAAAGACGACCACCAGTAAAAAATAAAAACTTTTTATTTACTTTTTATATTTTTTTCTTTTCAAAGGGCACCGAATTTACATTTTTAAACTGATCGAACTATATGTAAACTTCCTCACAAATCATCCTGTATAGGCGTATTTTGGCATATATAGGCACATAAGCAAATATAAGCAGATCTGCTGATAACGCCTTTAACTCTTGTTCGTGTCCCATGTATAGAAACCACGATACTGGACACCAAAATTTTAATAGCCGCTGTTGGCCACACTATATGTTTATTATAGGAGTATTAAGTTAAAAGGTATACGCGACAAAAACTGTACTGGATTTTCTATAAATTTACTATCCTAGATTTAATAAAATCGGGCTTAAAGATTTTAAAAACGTTCAGAGAAAATAAAAGGGTTTAAAAAAGTTGCGCTATCACAGATAGCTGACAATAATTTTTCTTTGAACAATCAATAGGGTTGAAGAAAATTTATGCTTTATTATACACATGGTCTTTAATGTAGGGACAAAAAATGTAAGTACCTAGTATTTATAATCTTTTTTTCAATATTATTTTGCAAGCGAATTCATTTTTAGTCCAATAAGAAACGCTGTGGCTAGTCGGCCGTTAACGGCTGAATATATTCGACCGTTAATTTAATGGATTACGTCATTTGTGACGTCATATCTAAAGAGTGATAAGTTGACCGGCTGAATAAGAGTCGGCCGGAAAAAAAGTGAGGTTATACCAAAGTAACGTGTATCACGGCTAAATAATATTTGACCGGGAAAAGGAGAGGAAAAAAGTATTATAGTGTTTAAATGTAAAATGTTTCAATTACAGTTTATTTAAACAAAATTAAAGGTTGGAAAAACATGTTGGACAACACCAATCTTTCTTAATTTTTTTTCGATACATTTGTTGTGGTATCTTTTGAGGCAACTAGTGCATATCTTGAAATCAGGCTGCTCTGCGTATATGTCTACTTCACTGCCGCAACAAGAACATGAAAATTTAATTGTTTCTCTTTTTAAAGAGATCGTTTGAAGAATCTCCTGGAAGGCTTCATCAGTAAATTTATCTCTAAAATAGACACACAGCTAATTATATCAAATTAATCATATTATTTTTTATATAAATTAACCTACCTGACTAGTTGTAAATTTATATTTTTATCATATAGTCTACTGTCAAACTCCATTAATTGAAGGTCAGCTGTGGTAACTTTTTTAACATTGTTATTTAAGGACGTATATTCATCAATATTATTACTTAGCAATTTTAAAATAAAATGTTGTTTTTCCTTAACGCTAAGTTTGACAAATGGAATAGGTTTTTTATTAATCCTTCTTCTTTTAGGTAAACCGATCACTGTGAGAGCTTCACCTTTTACTCTACCTCTTTTTTTCGGCATTTTAATTATCTGTAAGTCCTAAAAAATAAAAAGATTTATATTATTTTTTTCATATATTAAACCCGTTTGGCTTACCAAGTCTTCTGTATTTTGATCATTTGAGTTTTGCTCTAAAATATTAGGCAATAAAATATCCTCTAGTATTACAATCTTATTTGAAGAAGAATCATCTAAATTATCGGGGATTTGATTGTTTTCTAGTAACAGTTCTTCTACTACCACATTTTCTGCTGGAACCCAAACACTAGTTTCTATATTTGCTCGTTCTATATCATGTTTCTCTTCCAAATTATAGTTATTGTTAACTGTATTCTCAGATGTATTAACTGATATAAATTCACTTTCCTAAAACAAAAAAAGTTTTTGAAACCGTAAAATAATAGTTTGTAAAATAGCATACAGTTTATTATTTACGTAATATAGGTATTTGCTATACCATCAGTTTATTCCTATTTATTTACCTTTGAAATAGTATGATTGTGTTCATTGTTCATAGCTATAATTTCTAAACTTTTTCCATCTTTTGAAGCCCTAAGTCTGATAAAAAATGGGCATTCCTTTCTATCAGTGCTATAACATTGACAATTATTTATTAACGGGTTCCATTAAAATTATTTTTAAAAAATCTATGGTATACTTACGACAATTCACGTAAGCCCTTGCTGCACGAAACAAAACTTCTACCTCCATAAACACAAGCATATTTTAATTCGTAGTAAATAAGTTTATCACTTAAAAAGCGCTTAACTTTACTTGACTGAATTGTCCTGGCATCCCTTTTCCACAGTATTATGTAATTTCTTCTCAAATACTCATCAATGGCCTTTTGAACTTTATTATAACTTTCAAATTGAGATTCTATCTCAATATTACTTTCAATATCAGCCATTTTACTATACTATACTTTTTACTATACTTTTACTATACTATAAAAATTACAAACTTAGCTAAATATTTTGTGAAAATAATGTTTGTTATTGTATCGATTACCTATCTGCTTTTTCTAATTCTTGCACAGAAAACGATAATATATATTCACAATAATAGGCCTCTTCATCACATTTTTTTTGTGCGCATGCGTCAGTATCAGCCATTTTTTTCGTACTGTTTTTTGTAAACAAGCATGTTAAAGGGCCTGTAAACACATAATTAAAATAAAAAAATACTAAAGAAAGTATAGTTATTGAAGAAAAGAAATACGAAAATAAAGAAAAAAGTGCCTTAATTAGCAAATAAGTTTTTCTAATCGATTATTATTATGATATCAGTAAGAAAAGGAACGACGAATCGGTGTTGTTATGAAGTATGAAAGAGTGATACACGCTATAAATCATTTAAATACAATACATATTATTTTATATAACAATATAACAATTGTATATATGTGGTAGGCCTAATTAGAATAAAATTATAGATACTTTTTGTATAGTAAAGAAGTAATGATGCCAAACCTCTCAATCAGCTCACTTCTTTTTCCTTTTTGAGGACGTCCATGACATTTGAGCCATCTTTTTAATTGCGTACAATTATGGGCTTCAACTGAATTATAAATCAGTGAAGCACCATCAACGATTTTTTCTAGTAAATGATTTAATTGGGGAGATAATACTGCATTCCCAGCCATTGTCGATCAAAACAGTACGAAACTTTTGAATTGCCGCTATTTCAACATGGCGACTGCGCTTGCGCTTGTCACATGATGAAAAGGCCTATTCACGGCAGCAAATAAAACCGCTAAACAACAACTAAACAAAAAACATAACCTCTTTTCTTTTCACGGCTAAATTTATTCAGCCCGGAAACGCGTCGTTTGTGACTTAACATATGACGTCATACTTAATTTACCGGTCGAATATAGCCAGCCGTTAAAGGTTGACTAGCCACAGTGAATAAGAAACGTTTTAATTTTTAGTCTTACCTACGCCTTATCTTGCTGATTTTTTGGACTTTTTGTACTTGTCCTTTGAAATTTCACGAACTGCTTACACATGTGGATTAACATTTAAAGAGTTTGTTTTCAGGTGGTTTATTTTAACAGACAGTATGTCTCGATTGTGAAGACTTGGACATATTCGTTAGCTTACTGATTTTGAGATGAGGCGATTTGTGGGATTAGGTAAGGCCGTTAAAGATATTGGGAAAACCAACCGATCATCTTAGAGACTGCTTTAGTCCAACTTATTGGACGATTGCGAACTAGTAGTTATAAGAACATGGAACGGTAGTCGGGATGCGTACAATGTATCGCCAAATAAAAAGCTTTGGGCTTTTTCTTACCGTTACCAATGGGTGTTGACATTGACTCCTGAACATTAAGGCAATTGACTGCATTGGTGCAGAAACAGACTTTAAAGGATCAGTAATGGTACCAGGAAATCTTAAGAGATTAATCTCGCTTTTTAGGGGAAGGGTCTACGGAATTCTACATAACGTTACATGGGGGAAGAGTGGGAAAAAATGCATGAAAAATGCGTTACGTAGTTTATGGATGGCCCCTAAATGTATAAGGAATCGAGTGTCTTTAACACACTATTAAACATAATTATGTTATTCATTATCCTGTTTGGGCAAACACCTTATTATTTATTATCTATAGTCTACTGTATAGGGTTATCCATTATATTTTGACACCCACCTACAGCCTTTTTTATGGCCGATAGAAAAAAACTTTAAATACAAAAGTTTTAAGGTTGAAAATGAACCACCAGTTTTTTCATTAGGATCAAAAAAATGAACATCGCAAAACTGTCAAAAATCAATCAACTATATATTTGTTAATGGAACACCCTGTATATTGTTAGATAAAATGAAAAATCTTTTTTCCTGACTTCAAAAATATATAGTTTATTGACATTTCGTTAAGCCATTTTTAAAATATTAATGTTTTAAATTATCTGTCAGTTAGGGGACGTTGGCCACATTTCAATAAATCGTCAAGTATGCCTTAATGCAAAGTGTAGCGGCTTCGTTGCAGTTGTTTTAACAATGGTAGATATGACAACTATAAGCGCCATTTTTTATCCACGTACTTGTCATTTCAAAATAAAAGCATATTGCGTAGACCAAAAACTTCTTAAAATGGGTTATTCTGAGGAAGAAAAACGTCAAATAACAAAATTATTTTATTTAAACGGTAATAATGCGGCGCTACACTTTTTATCAAGGCATACTTAAGTATCTACCGTGAAATGTGGCCGACGTCCCCTAACTGACAGATAATTTAAAACATAAATATTTCAAAAATGGCCTAACCAAATGTCAATAAACTATATATTTTTGAAGTCAGGAAAAAAGATTTTCATTTTATCTAACAATATACAGGATGTTCCATTAACAAATATATAGTTGGTTGATTTTTGACAGTTTTGCGATGTTCATTTTTTTGATCCGAATGAAAAAACTAGTGGTTCATTTTCAACCTTAAAACTTTTGTATTTAAAGTTGTTTTCTATCGGCCATAATAAAGGCTGTAGGTGGGTGTCAAAATATAATGGATAACCCTGTACATACAGTGCTTTTCTTTAATGTCCCCCACTTTTATTTTTTAAACAGATCAATTTAAAATATTAAAACTTGAGGTAATGTAATTAATGCATACTAGAATACTATATTT
This sequence comes from Listronotus oregonensis, assembly GCA_019359885.1. Classification (NCBI taxonomy): domain Eukaryota; kingdom Metazoa; phylum Arthropoda; class Insecta; order Coleoptera; family Curculionidae; genus Listronotus; species Listronotus oregonensis. The sequence goes on from JAHBCN010000136.1 coordinate 207,007, forward strand.
TAGAGTAAAATTGATAGATGAAAATTTCAAGATGGCTGCTGGGCGCCATCTTGGAAAAAAAATTAATGAAAAGAGTGACCTTGTGGCGCATCATTTTGAAGCTTCTGATGAGTACTTTATATCCCTAGAATATAAAGTCAACTCCTTTACCCACTACAAAATGGTGGTACATTTAATAATTACCTAAATATATTAAAGATTTGACTTGATACTTCAAATAATAACGTTGAGTTCAGTTAAAAAATTGCTGGAAATGGTTGCCTCGAACTTTTTGACACAACAACAATCGGTCCGAAATTTGACGCTGAACATTTTCAAACACAGTAACATCGATAGTTCTACTAATTAACATTTGTTATTCTCTGTCGTATATCCAATATTGAAGCAGGTTCAGTTTTGTACCTTAATATCAACACACTAACATGCGTTCCTCTAAATAATTGTTAATCTCTGTCGTATCTACAGCAACAGAGATAGTTTCAATAACGTTGGTGGTTTTTTTTTTTTGTTGACAGTGACAAAAATTTTAGTACGAAAGCAAACAACATTGTACAGTTAAAAAATTCTCATTTAGTTTTCGGTTTTAGTGGTAGATACTTGAAAAAAAAATTGAAGCAATTTTTATTTACGGTGCAACGCGTAACTTTCACGAAACCGAAAGGATTTTTAACGATCGTTTCCCGAATCGTCCTATTTGTAGAAAATACTTACGGGAACTCGTATCTAAATTTACAACTACTGGTAGTGAAAACAACAAAAAGCCCCCAGGACGTCCGTCCATCTCGGAATAAAAGCAAGTTGAAATAATTGGTGAGATGATAGTTAATCCCCTTCAGTCTACTTCCTCCGTCGCGAATGTATGTGAGGTTTGTCCTTATACTGTATGGAGACTTTTGAAAAGAAATAAGTATCATCCATACAAAATCCAAATGGTACACAAGTTAACTGAAGATGACCCTGATCGACGAACAGAATTCTGCGAAACTATGACGGAAACCATTGCACGGCATCCTACCTACTTCCATAATATTTGTTTTAGTGATGAGTGTACATTTTTTCTCAACGGTAATGTTCATAGAAAAAATTGTCGTTACTGGAGTGACACTAATCCTCAAGTCTTCCGGGAAACTCATACTCAATATCCAGAAAAAATAAACGTTTGGGCAGGTTTGGGTATGGTTATCCAATAAACCTATTGTGGGGCCTCTATTCGTCGAACAAAATTTAACAGAGAAACTGTATTTGAATATGCTGGAAAATACTATTGACCCTCTAATAACCGAAATCGTCGAAGCGAATCCTAATGAATTTGATATGGATATTGTATTCCAGCAAGATGGAGCTCCACCACACAACTCCATACGAACTATTTAGATGACAATTTTCCCGATCGTTGGATTGGCCGTCGACGACTTGTGGAATGGCCAGCTCGCTCGCCAGATCCTCTGGACTTTTTTCTATGGGGCTATTTGAAGCAAAAGGTGTACGAAACTGAGCCTGCTTTAATAATGTATATACGACAGAGAATAACAAATATTTGTAGAAATATCGATGTTACTGTGTTTGAAAATGTTCGGGGTGAAATTTCAGACCGACTGTTCTTGTGTCAAGAAGTTCAAGGCAACCGTTTCCAACACCTTCTTAACTGAACTCACTGTATTTATTTGAATTATCAAGTTAAATGTTAATGTATTCAGGAAACTATTAAATGTAACACCATTTTATAGTAGGTAAAGGAATTGACTTTATAATCTAGGGTTGTAAAGTACTCGTCAGGAGCTTTTTATTTATTTTTTTTTAAGATATCGCCCAGCAGCCATCTTGAAATTTTCATCTGTCAATTTTACTTTAAAATATAGTATTCATGCATCAATTACATTACCTCAAGTTTTAATATTTTGAATTGATCCGTTCAAAAAATAAAGAGGGGGGGATATTAAAGAAAAGCACTGTATATTTAAAATAAATGAAATTTATTTTATATAAAGGTATTTACCTTTCTTTATCACTCAGTACATTTGAATAATTATAATCATCTGGTTTAAAATTTTATCAGAGATAGAAAGAGAGTATAGAGTAAATAAGATATGCTAGACACTTTAAATCAAGGATAACTAAACTCTAAACTATTTACACTAATCCAAATAAAAACTTCGTTTAATTTACCAAGCAAATTGTAATTTTAACAGCGTTTCATGTATTTATGTATGTACAGGGTGTCGCATTTTGGTTGTATTTGCGGCGTATTGAGAAAATCGTAAGATATTCTCGGGACGGTTTTTAAAACAAATTTAAATGTATTAAAATTTTAAGGCCAACTTGATTCATTTTGGAGATACATGGCGTTTTTAAATTTTTGTTAATTTTACGAGGGTCCTGTATATCGGTTATTATTAGAGACAAAGAAAAACTTTAAATAACAATATTTTGTATATTTTTACGTAGATTCCGGTGATGTACTAATTTTTATTCTATCAGTTAAGCTTTTTGAGTTATTACACAGGATTGGGTTTATTTTAATGGAACACCCTACATATTATTTTATCAGGCGTTTGCAAATTAAATTACTTTTTTACTGATATCCCACATTTCATATGTTAATCAGCTAAAACTACCATTTTTGCAGTTTTTTTTTTAATATCTAAAGACTAATAAATCTATGTAAGCGGGTTAAAATTAGGTTTTATTTTTATGTCAAGACCTTTGTAAATTTAAAGTTCAATATAATGCCATTAATGAAAAATCTTTAAAAACTTTCACAATTCTCTTTTTAAACTTCCCAAAAGAAATAATAAGTACCAAAGTTAAATAATTATCCCACCAAAGATTAAAACCAAACTTCCCTTCCTTACTATGTAAGTTAGTCCTTAGTATTTGTATACCTTAATATAATTCTTTTAAATGTAAAACATGCCATCTCTTGTAATTTTAATTTTGTCAATGATTATTTTTGTTAAAATAAAAATTTTACACCACATTCAAATAATACGCTAAGTGGTTTTGATTTTACACGCTAAGAATAAATAAATATTCAGATGTGACATTAACGTGATTGCTGTTTCTTTTGGGCCGAAATCGGTACTCCGGTACCGGTTAAACTAAAGATTGTAAACTAAAAGATAGATTTTTTTAAAAGGAAATAAAAAAACAGTGTATGTGAACCTTAGTTTAATCTTAAGATTGTTTGCGCAGGTTACCGGCACTTTTATAATACCGGGCCTTAAAAGGTAACTTTAAGACCTCAGAAAGATATTTTTGAAAATTTTGAAAAGCCGATATGTTTAAATGTTACATTTAAAGTGAAAAGAATTCTTTTAACGCGAGAGATACGTATTTTCAAAAATATCTGTGCTGAAGCCAAATATTAACACATTTAAGCTTTAAGAACATTTATTTACGCCACTATGAATCCTTTGTTAAACCACTTGCTGCAGTCGATAGTAATAAAAAGCACATCTTCACCTTAGGTTTTAAGTTTTTTTGTTAAATTATTTGTTGAAAAAATATTTTAAGGCAATTTATTATGTTCTAAATAATCTATTAAAAAAAATTAATTTAATAATAATTTAAAATTTAATTAAAAATACTCTGGTTTTTCATTTTTGTTATTTACGTTATTATTTTACTAGATTTTTGGCATAAAGATAAAACTTAATTAAATCTCTTTCCCCCGTACATAGTTTTATTAGTTTTTGAATAATAGAAAAAGAAAAGCTTTAAAAATAGTAATTTTGGTTCACTGATATATAAAGTGTGGGGTACCAGTCAACTGGTAAAATAATGTATAGGGTGTTCCATTAAAAAAACCCAAGTTTGTGTAATAACTCAAAGAGCTTAACTGCTAGAAAAAATATCAGTACAACACTAGAATCTACGTAAAAATCTACAAAATATTGTTTTTTAAAGTTTTTATCTATCTCAAATAATAACCGATATACAGAACCCTCGTAAAATCGACTAAAATTTTAAAACGCCCTGTATCTCCAAAATAAATCAAGTTAGCCTTAAAATTATGCCACTTAAATTCTGAGAATTCAAATGGGTTATGTATTGCCACCGAATAGAACAATTATATGATATTTAGATTCGTATTATGAGTTCCAATTTGTGGAACTTTGACTTTAAAATGCAGTTAGTTTAAATTAAACACTATCGGAATATTGGTTATCCATTACACCATTATTGTAAATTGGTACATGTGTAAGTTTAAAGTGGTAATATGTAAATAATTTCCCAATCTGCATTCGCTTTGTATAGCATTATGCACTAAATAATAGGTTTCTTGTACGCATTCTTTTTTTATACCTAAATAACACTTCTGCCAAATATTTATTTACTAAGAGATTTTATAACAGAGCTATAAAGGCGGCGACTGACTTGTAACTAAACGTTGTAATGTAACATGTTACACATCGAGCAGTGAATACAGAAAGCTGTGCCGTTTGCGGCGAGCTGCTCGTGCTCGCGTCTGCTCCATTGGGTTGTCGGTTTTTTCGCGAATCCCTTGGAAGTGTTCGGCGCGGCGCTAGACAATCAATGAATCGCTTTGTTAGTTGCGAGCGTATAGGGAAGTCGGGTTTTTTTTATTTTATTGTTTAAATAAAATTAATTTTCTGAGGTTTTGCATTTTGTGTAAATAAGGATGCAGTGGGATCGTGAGAAAACCCTGCTTTTTATTGAAAAATATAGAGAGCAAGCAAATCTTTGGGATTCTCGTCATAAGGATTATTTTAACAAATTAAAAAAAACACATGGAAGGATCTGGCGGATGTAATGGGGATAGATGTAGAAGAATGTAAAAAAAATTAACAGCCTACTGGCGTCGCTTGGAAGGAAGAAAGCTAAAATGAAGAAAAGCAGCGGAACTTTCTGACACTATTATCGTTTTTCTAAAGAAAGTGTCTGCTTTGGCCACTTTTGGTCCGATCAATAATCAGTTGCACTCATTCGCACGAAGTTTTTGTATTCTTTACTAACTTACTTTCTTACTCCGTAGCGCTACAGCCCCTGATGGGCCTTGACTGAGGCAACAATTTGCCTTCATCTGTCTCGGTCTTCCATAACTTTTAGACCATTCCCGATGCCCATTTTCCGGAGGTCCGATGTTATATTATCACGCCAACTTAATCTCGGTCTTCCATGTGGTCGTGTTCCTTCTGGTGCTCTGTCTCATATTAAGCGGACCATTCTATCCTCTGGTTGTCTTTGTACGTGCCCTGCCCATCTCAACATTTGTGTCTTTATGAGGTTAATTAGTTTTTGTATTGGCCTGTGAATTCTTAATTTTGGAGCATGCTTAATAAAGTCTGTCCACCATTTTGTTGTCTGAGTTTGATGTGGTGATGATCTGAAGGGTTGCTTCTGTTACAAGTCAGTCGCCGCCTTAACATCATCTGGGTATTTAACTGCCGCGTGACATCACAATGCACAATTCTTTTAAAAGGTAGTTAAACTAAAATACCTTGCTGTTAATGTTCTATTACATAAAAAGACTCATTAACTACCTTATTGAATACTAAACCTCTCTAGTAAAATAATAAACTTTAAACAGACAGTTTTTTCTTTTTTTCTTTATCTTAATATTTGTATACAATCATTGTTACTTTCCAAACCAAAAATGTTAATTAGTGAGTTTTACCTTTAAACCGACGTGCAAGGGGCCAACTTATTTACAGACAGCGGTGCCACATTTAATTTAGGAAATCTACTGGATGTTAAAAATATAAATCTACTGAACATTTATTAACGTAATTGTACAGGGTGTCCCATTTTCGACACTTTTATAGCGTATCTCCGTAATTGTTAGTGCTATCAAAAAAGTTAAATAAGCGTGGAGTTTCAAACTTAAAATGGTAAAATCAAAATTTAAAAATTTTCTCTTGCTTATGACTTACGGGGGAAAATAAAAAAAATCAATTTCAAAATGACCCTTTATTTTCTTAACTAAAACAGATACAAAAAAAGTTGTATACAAAAGTTTCTTTATAATAATTGTTGAATCATCTGCGGTTTTTAAAATAAGTATACGGGGTCAGGTAAAAAGTTATCGCGGCTAAGGTCATATTTTTAAATGGAATACCTTGTATATTTTAATCTTAAAAATAGCATATTAATTTTTTTTTAAACACCATGAATGATATTGGTTTTCTGCGATTTATTTTAACTTCATTACATTAAACCACATGCTATGAAACAAAATTATGTTAACATTGTAGCTGGAAAGATATTACACAATATATTTAGCATATTAAGTGTCTTCTCAAAAATATAACACATCATAAATAATATTGTTTTTCTATGCGATTTATTTAAACTTTATTACTTTATCCCACAGTAGGCTATGAAACAGAAGCTAATATCCCAGCAACGAAACTATGTTGACATTCTAGTTGTTATTAACATTTGACCTTAATTTCACTTCTACATATTAATTTGTAAAAAGTGCCTATCAACATTTTTAAAAAATTGATATAATATCACTTTATGTTAAAAGTGAAAAAAAAGGAAGAAATGGCGTATAATTTATATTTCGTCCGCTACCCGGAAAGCCTGCAACCATTTAAGGACATATTTCGAAGACTGGAACATAATTTAAATACATAGGACTCTTTTACGAAGACGAGATTAAAAACTTAAGGAAAGGAAACAAGAAAAATGAAGAAATAAGCGCGTTAGGATTTGTCGAGGCCCATAACCAGGTAAGAATGGTATATCCTATGATAGCTTTGAATAGTAGTAGCTCAACTTTTATTAAAGTGAAAACTCCTTTAGGCGCGTTTAGCACTTTTTGTGGGTATTAAATGAGACTGAACCGTCAAATTCGGCCATTCAACGCTCATGATGCAGTCAGAAAAAAAATCCAGATAACAAAATATGACCAAATGCATACGGTTTTTGCTTTTTATGGATCAATTCTTTTATTGTATTGAATTTGAGATTTGCGGATGTTAGATTGTAAAAGGTTCATAGGGAATCTCGCCTAGGTAAAATTTTAGGAACAAAAATCTACGTCCGCCAGAAAAACAGAAACTGAAACTGAAATTTTAAAATCTAAGGCGCAAAGAATTTTAACGTCCAATAAATATTTTCCCCATGTTGTTAATATGACCCCATATTTGCACCTTTGTAATGATGTGAGAAGATTGGAGTTTTGTCACTGGTTTTTAAATAAACCTAAGGAGAATCGTTTCTTTCATAAAACAATTATTTGGTTAGATGAATGTCGAGTAACAAGTTGCGGTATTCTTATTCGACATAATGAAAGACATTGGAACTCCACAAATCCCAACATGGTACGACCTGTTATCAACAAGGTCGATTTGGGGTATATGTAAGTTGATGTAATTTGTTTTTTATTTTAAAATAAACTGGTGTATCGCTGTATCGCCGATATCCTTGATGATGCTCCTTTAAATGAAAAGATAGAGATTTACTTTCAACAAGATGGAGCACCTACCCATTACGCTCTTCGAATAAGAAAGTATTTAAATACTTACTTTAGAAACCCTTGGATAGGAACACATGGACCTATAAGGTGGCCATCACGATCTCCAGATCTAACACTTTCAGATTTTTTTCTTTGAGTGTTAAAAAATAAAATTTATAAAGAAGTTATCTTAACTCGACAACTTGATTAAAGTATTTATGAGGCCTTTGCAAAAATAAAACCATCACACATCATGAATTCCTTAAAATTTGTTCGAAAAAGATGTTAAGAGTGCATTGAAAACAGCGGAGGGTGTGTTGGTTGCGATGATTTCTGTTATTTTTTCCTTAATCTGAATCTTTTATTTCGTTTTAAAATGTCTATAGTCTTTTAATTTACTATTTTGTACCAACTATTTTTTCTACTATTTATTTGTTAAAATATATTGTGTAATATCTCTCCAGCCACAATGTCAACATAGTTTTGTTTCTAGAATATTAGCTTTTGTTTCATAGCCTACTCTGGTTTAAAGTAATGAAGTTTAAATAAATCGCATAGAAAACCAATATCATCCATCTTGTGTTATATGTTTTAAAAGAAAATTTAATAGCTATTTTTATAGAATAAAATATACAGGGTATTCCATTTAAAAAAAGGAGGTTTGGTCCAATATCTTTTTTACCTAACTCCGTATACTTATTCGGTAAACGACAGATTGTTTAACAGTCATTATAAAGAAACTTTTCTATAAAACATTTTTCCGTATCTCTTTTAACTAAGAAACTATAGGATTATTCTGAACTCGACATTTTTTTTATTTTTCCTTTATCTCTTATGCGAGCAATTTAAAAATAAAAATATTTACCATCCTAAGTTTGATCCAAAAATTGCGCATGACGCCTATATTACTTCTTTGATAGCACTAACAATTACGGAGATAACCTATAAAAAAGTCGAAAATGGTACACCCAGTACATTATTTGAGGGTTTTTGTTAATACACGAACTTGCCTAAAAGAAAAAAATGGGGATTTTTACAATTTTTTTTTGCTCCTTTAAAATATTTAAATTAGTTTTTTTTTTTCGTTCGTAGTTTATTTTCACCACTTTTTCTTCGATTTGATAAATTTTTCATTTTTGGGCCGATTCGAGGGCATTAAGAAAAAAGCAAAATAACATAAATTAATATGTAATATGTTTATTATACAAAAAAAATTAAATCAACTTTACGTTAAAAATTTAATACAGAAATTGTGACACTCTAACATTGAAATAAAATCTACTTCTTTAATTTTTATCAGTGTAGTTTAATTTATATTTTTATGTAATATTTTGCCCCACATTGATTTTACCGTCTTTAAATCCAAATCAAATTTGGTCCAGTTCTTAATATTTTATAAACCTCTTCGGCAAATAGTATTAGATGGATATTTTTATTTAAAAATGTGTTACGATCGTCATTTTAAATGCGATCAAAAGCTGAAAAAAAGCTTTCGCATTTTACGTTCGAAACGAGCAAACGCAGCATTTGTGTTGCAAAATTAGAGCAGTTTAGATGTTTTAATTTTTCATTGTATTTCCTTAATGAGCTTACTACCGTATGCTAGCACTCTCCAATTTTATTCGCACATTACTTGCATTGCTGCATGAAACAAGCAAATTTGCTATACTAGGGTCTAGTTTGATATATTATCTCTGTATTCATTAACAAATCCTCACAAAAAGCTAAAAGTATATTTAATATCTACCAAAAAAGTTGTCTGGCATAATTTACCAAATCCGGGATAAATCTGCCAAAAAAGTAGAAATGTAATAAATGTGGCAACGCTAGACGTCTACTTCGTGTCGCCACAACCAATCACAAGTCGTCTTGGTCTGAAGTTAATAAGTCAAAACTGATATTTTCCGAGAGGACATATTTAGCGGGATGTTAAAAAAAATATTTAAGGTGTTTTTGATTTAAAATAAATTTTATACAAAAAGTCAATTATAGCATACCGGGGGGGTCAAATAATAGAGAACGCCGGCTAAATCTTAAAAACTCTTAATTTTACAGGTTTGGGAAGAAACTTTGCAAAAAGTTTTACCGAAAACTTTTTAAAGGTCGTAAGTTAACAAGGCCCATAGAGGGCGATGTTTTTAAAAAACCAAAATTGTCATAACTCTCTTCAGCTAAAACAGAATTTAACACATTATGACTAGACTTCGATATTTTAAAAAATACATATATAATTTTTGCATTAAAAAAAACCTATATATTCAAAAGATATATAATTTTCAAGTTAGTTAATAGCAATTTTAATTTGCACATATTGCATATTTTAGCTTTCTTTTTCATATTTGGATGGATCGTACATATTTGAGCATAAATATGCTGGTTTTTCTAGATCATTCCATTTAATTAGCATAGTATAAGTGGTGTATATTGTTGTAAAATTTAAAAACAATAGAAAAAGATACATAATTTGACAATCGCACGTGTCGTCCAAAACAGTTTTTTTTATTTACCGGATAGTGTGCTAACCAAAAAGTTTTTGTTATTTTTGACAGATTCCGTCTTATATAAATAAAGCAGCCCATAATTTAGAAATATTTTATTAAAATTAAATTTACAACACATGTTTAACTCACGCCTTGAACATTGTGGCCAACGAAATAAGACAGCAGTTTTCCCAGGCATATTAGTTAATTAGCAAAGACAAAAAAAAATATTGGTTAAAGCTTCCTAAGGAGTACAATTTTACAAAGAGCGTCTACCAGATACTAAAAAATAAGGAACTTGGCCAAAAGCTGTAGTTTTTTATGCCGATCATTTTGATGCAATAAAAACAGTAAGTTTCGAAGTTACTGATCCCAATTGTACAGCTTTGCAAAAATGTCAAGAACTATTGGCATCTTTTAAATGATTACAAAAATCTTTTATCAGAGGTAAATGTGGATTTGAAACTGATATTATTTTAAAATTAGAAAATCATATTTGCATATTTTATTCACATAAATTTGCATATTTTTTAAATTTTTAAGAAACAGCCAACAAAAGAACTGAGATTTTCAAGGTGTTACTACCTAAGCAGTAATTAAATACTCCTCAAATATTTTTTTCCACCAAATAAAAAAATGTATTTTAGTCCAAAAAAACAAATTTTTATGTATTTTTTTTACCTATGTCACTTTTCCTGAAAATAAATTAACACAAATATGGTCAGTAGGTTAATCGAACCTTACACAAAAAGAGTCACAACAAAAGAGTCACCTTTTATGAAAATCCTTATATGAATACCGTCAAATTTTGTCTTGAATAGTCGAATCTTGTCTTGAGTAAAAATGTGGCGCTTTTCGTGCGGCGGCGACAATAGAATCGCAGTGGGGGTTAATTGTTTGTTGTATTTTTGGGCTTATGTCACTTTTTATCTGGAGTGACAATATTCCGCAGCCTATTTATAACCTACTAAAAGGAATTTTTAAATTGTTTTAAAAAACATATAAAGTTGGTTTGGGATGTTTTGTAGTTCCAAATCGAAGGTTGGGTTGGATGATGGGGGGATTAAAAAAACGAGTTATGTCTGAGTAATTAAAGATTATTTGTTAAATTTTTGTCACAGGCGACACACTTTTCCACGATTAAAAAAAGCTTAATATATTACGCAGCATTTACTAGGTAAAAAAAGTGTTTTATTTAAAATATAAAAGTATCTTATAGGAGAAAATGCGATTATAAAGTTTGAACGTTAATTATTAACGCTATTTAAGCTAAAAAATCCGATAAACGAGATTAAAAATAAAACGTTAAATCGCCTTACCGAACAGTATTACCATATTTCTTGTTTTAGACACGTATACCGTTATTTCTAATTGCTTATATTTAATATGTAAAGTATCTGATGTGATCCCATATTTCATGTCTTTTCATTACAGGACATACTATGTATATTAGTGCTTTATGTACTTAGAGTTTGGTAGATTTGTAAATAACACATTTTTAGGCACACTTACAAGGGGCTTTGGTTTCAGGTTTTATAATTGTCAGCTGTATATTTGCAGACTTATCTGCACAAAGTGATTGTAATATACAGGACATATAGCTGCATAGACGGATGGTATGATTGATCTACGCCCACCATCGATCCTGTTTGAACAAATAGATTGAAGTCTTATTCTCTGCAAGTTTATTTCAATTGTATATAATCTATTAAATCAAAATATTAAAAAATAAAAATTAAAATATATCTTTGATCTACAGGGGAAAATACTTTTAGTCCAAATGATCCAAACAGGCTGATCTAAAAAGATCGGGCTGTACACTGATGTACACTAACAGATCAATCGTACAATCCAAAGACGTCTTGGAACACACAGACCCAATCAAATTAAATAATTCTGTCAACAACCGACATCCCAGCGTGGTTATTACGACTTAAGGGCAAAAGAGATAGATGGGTTTATCCATAAGGTACACGTGCTACAACTTAGGTACACCATTTACAGCAATCTGACGGTAAAAGGTTCAATATTAAAATATAGAAAATTTTCATTTTAATGCCCGAGCTACATACGATCTATAAAAAGCAGTGTTACAGACAAATTCATGTTGCCAAACGTATCCCAAAATCCATGTCACTTTAAAATGAACTACTAAAATTTAAAAATTAGAATTTTTCTTTAAAGGGTGAATAATAGAAACTTATTAAGGTTTTAAAAATATATTTAACATGCAAACCACGTTATTTTTTTGGTGTAATAAATGAAATAAGCTCGTTACAAAAAATATTAAAACTTTGGTCCACAAGGCTATCTATAAATTATTTATATACAAACATTAATTACCTTTTACTTTTACAAATAATTTACCTTGTTACAGAAAAATTTAAACAAAAAGCATAATCTTAATTTGGCTATTTTTTGGCTTGGTTTAATTCAGGTGCAATGAACATCTACGAATTTGATATTTATAATGTCAAAATGCAAACTATTATAAATATGTTAATCGATATTTCTTTAGTTAAAATAACATTATTACTGTTGATTTAAAGCAGTTTAAATCAAAAAATAGTGAATAGATTTATTTAAAAAATACTGTTATAGCTTAGAATTGGGCATTATTGAAGCGGCCTAAATTTGATAAGACAAGAAGCAAGTTACCGCCTATGTCTTTAAAGACTACATCTGATCTTAAACGATGCATCTTGAATTGGCCCGTTTCATAAAAGATGTAGTTATTGTGCTTGCCACTGCTAAACCAGTGTTGTGCAAAATCTATACTGGGAAAGCAATTGTACTGATTCTTTGTAGTCTGCTTTGAATTGTATCTTGAACAAGTCCGTATTCAAAAGACAATGTCTAAAACTTGCAGGGAAAAAATTGAAAGTAATTATACTCTACTATTTATTACTCAATTTTTTTAGCGAGCTTTCAATCTTTCAAAACAGACTGTTTTTATTGGAGTCCATTTTAAATATTCAACACCAGCTTTCTTGTAGACAGATATTAACTCTGTTTTCATGGTTGAGGTATTAGGTTTTAAACAGTGCTGATTTAGTATAGAATAGAGTGCAAAAACGGGCTTTAGTTTCGATAGCGACTTTGTAGTCGAGTTTAAATGCTAAGAGTTCCAGCGCCGTTAAAAATTTGATTTCATATTTATTAGAAAAAAAAACGAATAAGGCAACAGATGAGGGCTAAAAACATTACACTTTTTTACTAGAATACCCTATTTTTATATACCTATTCAGGCATATGTATGCACAAATCTATAAAACACAGTGGTCATTCTTGCCAAGGCAGGGCACCAGTAGGTTGATTAAAAAAATTACATAGTCTATTTCTCAATTCTAATGCACCATTTGTTGGCCTGCGATGCCTCCCTGGTTGTATTGGATTATTATTGGCTATAATATGTTCTTTCAATTGGAATGTCGGATTAGTAAAAACTCCATCATGAACACGTATAAAATTGTGTAACACACAAATAGCTTGAATGATGCTATCAATCTTGTCAATATTGCAACATATTGGAGTCTCCAATACTCTGAACTTTGAAGTTAGCAAACCAAATGTACACTCAATAGACCTTCGCCCTCTAGAAAGTCTGTAATTAAATATTCGTTTGTCATTTGTTAATTGTCTTCTGGGATATGGTTTCATGACACGATCTGATAGGGGAAAAGCTTCGTCTGCTACAAAATAGTAAGGAAAACTTGTATTATCATTTTCTCCTGGCAACGGTTTAGGTTCGGGAAGATCAGTTGGTCGCTAACTACTGCTTTTCCAAATGCACTTTCTTTGAATGCTCTGCCATCACTATTTCCTCCATATTCCCCAATATCAACCGACAACAATAGCCCGTCTGCATCAGCCACAGCTAACAATACAATAGAAAAATATCCTTTGTAGTTGAAGTATGCTGACCCAGATTTCGGGGGGGCTTTAATCCTGATATGCTTTCCATCAATAGAGCCACAGCAATTAGGCAAATTCCAAAGTTCCCAGTATCTACTCGCTGTTTTAAGCCATAATTGTCTTGATGGTTTGGACAGATATTCGGGCTGGAGTACTGTCCAAATTGCTGTAGATGTTTCGTACACAATTTTGCGTACAGTAGTATGTCCTCTTAAAAAATAGTAGGATAATGCTTGAAACGAACTACCAGTAGCAAAATATCTGAAAAAAAACAATGCTTGTAATAAAAATATTTCAAGAAAGTATTGTTTCAACTAATATGTATTTGTTGTAGTTGCGGTTTGCAAAGAACGATGGAAGAACTTGCGAGGATCTTACACACGATACTTGAAAAAATGTACGCCTTCTGGTTCTGCCGCCAAAAAAACGCGACCTTACTACCTCGCTGAATACATGCAATTTCTCACGCCATTTACCAAATCCAGGCCAATGAAGAGTAGCCTAGAACCTTCATCGCAACAATCTATAGACTATTCCTGTGAGAGCAATAGCGGCGATAACGAGTCGCAATGTGAAAATGAGGAAGATAATGAATCCCAGCATAATGGCTTTAGAAAATGAGTCGCCTCTTCTGTCACCGACCGAGAGCAATTATTCGACTGGCAATACTTCATCCAGTGTGCACAATTCCCAGCAAATCTCAGTAGCCAAAAAATCTCGTATAACCCCTAAAATTGCAGTATCGTTAGAAGAAGTGAATAAATCCGCGCTGGAATACTTTCGGTCTAAAAGGACGTCTGTGGAAAAAGCATCGACCATAACACCATATGAAGACCCAGACATTTCCTTCCTAATGAGCATGGTACCCGACATGAAAAAAATGAACGAAAACCAAAAAAGACGCTTTAAAATTCACATGTTGTCAACTGCTGGCAATATTTTGGAAGAAAATATAAATAGTTCCAGCACCGCGTGTAATAACGATGGATTGTTAACAGACCTGAGGACAGTAACTGAGCCCACAACATTAGCCCAACAAAATTTATTGGAGTTTTTGGACTTCCAGCGACCAGAGCGCTTTTAATATATCTTTTATGTTATTTATAATGAATATATGTTTTTGTTATTAATAATGAATATATCTTTTATGTTATGAATAATGATTATATGATTTAATAATAAAAAATAGATACATACCTTATTGTTATTAATAAACGTTCTGCAGGTGATATTGCATGCCTATAATTTGTATCCTTTTTCGAAATTATTGGACTAATTTTTGTCAGTAATAGCTCAAAAGTTTCTCTTCTCATTCTGTAGAAGGACTGGAATTTCGCCGGATACATATTTAATTCTTTAAATACATTAAATCCACTATGTCCTTGCATCTCTTTCCAATAAGGGTGTACCCAAAACTGACGTTGCGGACGAGTTTTGTTCATATTGTTGACGTTTAAAACCGTTAGCATAACTTCATCCTCAGAGGACGACATTTTGAATTTAACTAGCCTTTTTAATGTCATGCTACTTTAGTGTGCGCTACCTGCCACGCCAGTGCCATGCTCGTGCTATGTCACTGCCATGTTACATGTCACGCCACTTTGGTGGGCGCTCTCCCTAAGGTACACGTGCTACAACTTAGGTACACCATTTACAGCAATCTGACGGTAAAAGGTTCAATATTAAAATATAGAAAATTTTCATTTTAATGCCCGAGCTACATACGATCTATAAAAAGCAGTGTTACAGCCAAATTCATGTTGCCAAACGTATCCCCAAAATCCTATGTCACTTTAAAATGAACTACTAAAATTTAAAAATTAGAATTTGTCTTTAAGGAGGGTGAATAATAGAAACTTATTAAAGGTTTTAAAAATATATATTAACATGCAAACCACCGTTATTTTTTTGGTAAAATGTGTAATAAATGAAATAAGCTCGTTACAAAAAAATATTAAAACTGTGTGGTCCACAAGGCTATCTATAAATTATTTATATACAAACATTAATTACCTTTTACTTTTACAAATAATTTACCTTTGTTACAGTAAAGTTTAAACAAAAAAGCATAATCTTAATTTGGCTATTTTTTGGCTTGGTTTAATTCACGGTGCAATGAACATCTACGAATTTGATATTTATAATGTCAAAATGCAAACTATTTATAAATATGTTAATCAAAAGTATTTCCTTTAGTTAAAATACATTATTACTTGTTGATTTAAAGCAGTTTAAATCAAAAAATAGTGAATAGTTTTTTATTTAAAAAATACTGTTATAGCCTAAATTTGGCATTATTAAAGCGGCCTAAATTTGATAAGACGAAAACTAAAGTTTTCCGCCTTTATGCTCTTTTGAAAAGACTACATCTGATACTTAAACGATGCTTTGAATTGGCCCGTTTCATAAAGATATGTAGTTATGTGCGCTGTTGCCACTGTAAAACCAGTGTTGGCAAATATCTATACTGGGAAAGCAATTGTACTGACTTCTTTGTAGTCTGCTTGTGTTCTTGTACGTCTTCGATAGCATCCGTCTGAAAACTTACAAAAATATATAATTATACTCTACTATTTCAAACTCTTTTTTTTCAGGGGAGCTTCCAGCAGCTGTTCAAACAGCCGGAGTCCATTTTAAATCATCAAACTCAGCTCTTCTTGTAGCGATATTAACTCTGTTTTCATGGTTGAGGTGATTAGAGTTTTAAACAGTGCTGATTTAGTATAGTATAGTGTGGCAAAACGGGGTGCTTTAGTTTCGATAGCGACTTTGTAGTCGAGTTTAAAGGTGCTGCAAGAGTTCCAGCGCCGTTAAAGTGATACCATATCAAAAGATGATGTGCATGGACCAATAAATTCAAGACTGTTATAGTTTAAAGAAATAGACGTGGAGAAATAATATGCATTATATCTAAACGTATCTACCAAAATATAAACAATTTATTATAGCAAAATACCTATTTATCTTCAGTATTATTCAAATCATATTCAATTTAAAACAATGTTTATATATATAAAAAGTATTATAATAATAACATTCTGTTAACAATATATACGATATATGGATCTATTATCTTCTCTTTGATAGTCTAAAAATTACATTTACCCACTAAGTGGGTATGCTTATTTTTTCCAGAGTTATTCTTTATACACAAGGATTACATAGCGCAGCCCTTAGAAATGTAAACCTTATTGTTCTCCATTAAATTTAAGGCATACCCTGCTAACAAGCCAATGTCATACAAAGTCGATGAATGTGCAAGGGTGATACATTAATTATCGTCCTTAAAATAGAAGCAAATAATTCAACTTAAATATAATAAAATAATTTTTATCCTAACATGCTGGGTCTATAATAATTAAGGAGCCTAGAGGAGCCTAAGGAAAATAAAGAATTTCTTTTTAGACCATTTGACCATCGTTGAAAGTGTATAGTTTTAATATCTTACTGGCGCGACTGGCTGACATATTCAAATATTCGTTACCTTTCATGGTAAGCAGGTATACTAAATAGTTTTCAGGATTACCAAAATATTTTGTACCAAAAATATTCGGATAATGTACCACATTCGGGTATCATAATGTACCTTAGGTTGTTAAACAACAAAAGCATATTGGCTAAATCGATACAATGGCTTTTAAAATAAGGAGAAAGTTATTGATAAAAAATGAAGCGAGTGTTTGAGTAGTTTTAAGCGAGACGGGAATTGACAACAAAAAGAAGATGGAAATATTGAATTGCTTCAGCAACTACTACTACTGCTACTACTACTACGGCTACTACTACTACTGCTACTACCACTACTATACTACTACTACTACTACTACTACTACTACTACTACTACGCCTACTACTATATACCACTTCAAGTACTACTAGTTTCTTATAAAATTAACATACTAACTAGGCCATACATAACACCGCCGCGTTTAATAACAGGCGTAGTGGAAAAAAGTAATGTGAACAGCGAACTAGTACTTAGGCTTTACGAAGCCTTCGTGGGCTGTCACAAAATGAAAAACACCAACCTTTTCTACTGATGTGTGGTTATGCTAAGAGTATACATTTAAAAAAAGAGATAAATGTGTGAGTTATTTTTTATAATATATATATATATATATATATATATATATATATATATATATATATATATATATATATATATATATATATATATTACTATGTCGATTCTTTGTTCAGAAGTTACAAAAAGTAACCAGGTTTAACCAGAACTAAAGCTTGACATCAGACGTTGGCTGGTTATGCGAGTAAAATTTAATTTACGAAATATTGTATTAACCAATTAATGCAAATGCTATTCTAAAAAAAAAATATTTGTAAATAAAAGTTTATTGTATAACTGAGTGTGAAGATCACACTAAAATTTGAACAATTTATACATTAGGTAGAATAATGTATGTTTATAAAACGATCAAAACATATAAATTATTTCCATTTATTACTTACTTAACAGGTCTCCTGTTGGCCCCTGATAAAAAATTTAAAGTCTAACCAAAAAGAAAATATAATTTTTTATAACCTATAATTGTGATAAGATACTTCTGTAATAAATTATTTTTGGTGCCAATTGTATATGTATTATTATTTTATAGTAAATTTTAAAAGCTTAAATTACAACAGCAGTATTTACCAATTTGCTCATACTTTATTTTGGATGTAAATAGATAGATATATTTAATATATTTATTCGGTGGAGTAGGTTTAATTTTTGTAAAAGTAGTTTTTTTAAGATGATTGTGAACCTGATGTCTAATTTACGAAAATAATTTTAAAACAATTTTCGTAGTAATAAAAATAAGAAAAATTTTAGAAATGTTTTGCTTATGTAAATAGAAAACGAATGATTTTTTTAAGATTAGAATGGGTTAATCTAGTTTCTTCAATCCTTGCAACTTTACATTTTAATTTATTATAATTTTTTAAATAAACTAAGACAACAAAAAGGAATATTTGTATCTTTAAATTTAAAAAAAGTTCTGTCCTATAAAAAGTTTCACTTTCTACTTTTACACAGACCCTACTAACCATTTAAATTAATGTAATTTTATTTTATTTATTTTATTTAAATTCAATTCTTGTAAAATCAAGTAGCATATTAATTTATTTTACATAAAGGAAGTAAAATTTAAAACTTTTTTTTTATTTAATAAAATATAAAGTACCTACACGCCTTTAGCTATTATATTATAAAATGTTTGCCAAATAGACGTGGCATAAAAGGCAGGAAGAAATAAAATGTCTTTTATTTGACATACGTAAATAGCAGTATTGGAGCAATCAATCTTTTTTTTTTTTTAGCATCAAGCATGTGATAATAAGGAATAAATTGCTACGTATTTTTTTGTTTGAAAATATTTAATTCGAAATAAGGAAACAAAAAAAGTATTTTCATTATTTTTATTATTATCACTATAAGTTGATGTAACGTTTTAAAATATAGTATATCAGTGAACACATATTCCTTATTGTTTCTATTAACACTAAGGTATTCCTACAGTTTAAAAGAGTTTTTCTGGCTGCAATTTTGTGATCTGCGCACGCACACGGTTTAAAATTTGTGCTAATTTGCTTTCATGCAAGAAGGCGCTTTTATTTTTGCAGTTGTCCGAATATTTTGGTGAATATTTTAGTTATTTTTAAGGTACCAACCTTAAAATGTTTTGATATACAATTAATTTAACCCTTCGACCATAGACCTATAGAGGCAGCCTTGCCTCTCCGCAATGCGAGCAAGCGTGCGAGAGAGAGAAAGAAAAAGTCACTGTATAAACTTTCTCTTTCGCTCCAACCTGCCCGTTAGTCTATGGGAGCGGTATATATCCCGCTCTGCTTGCTGATTGGTCGGCCCTACCTCGTCGACAAATCAGAACATTGGAGGGAGAAAGGTTATACCAAAGTCCAAGGATATTTTAATAAAAGTCCTTTTACTCTTTTAATGTCGTAAAAATGCCGCCGTTAACCTTGAACACACCTGGCCACGGGTGGCCACGGTGCCGCAGATAAATTAGTGCTCCTACCGCGTACGTCAATGTGAATAGTCTAACTCCCGGTTGATTATATTTTGATACAGGGGGCGTAGTAGGTAGAAGTATGTAATAAGAATATGATTATTAATGTTTGTATTTGTTGACTATGGTTATACTGTGATTCCTTTTTTTCGCATGCTTGTTCGCACTTTTGAGCGGCATGGCTGCCTCTATAGGTATATGCTCGAAGACCTTAAGAAAACAGAGTCGAAGATTGATCAAAACAGATTGTATGTAATACCTAAAAAAAATCATTGGTGCATACATTCAACAGGTGTGCACAGGTGCAACAGGTGGGCACACATATTTGGTACTATTTTAATGACCTGTGTTGACACAAAGGAAAGGTAAGGTAAGTAAGTTAAAGGTCGTTATAAATAATTTTCATAAGTATGTGCCGCAATGTGCAACGCAATAATTAAACTATTTTATGTATAAAACTAAAGCCAACCAAAACTAACGCGCTTTTAAAGGTTCAATTTGAAAATTATATTAAGTGTAAAGTATAGATACACCCCATAGACTTAATACAGCAAAAAAAGCAGAAATTTATCGCGAGCAAAATAAGAAATCATATTAATAGTAAATTAAGTAAACTTGGTTGTGATAAAATAGTTATACATTATTTCGCCCATAATATTACGGAAAATTATCATTAGTGAGTTTGTCCTAGAATTCAGTGATTTTTAATGTGTGTTATACATATTAGTTTGTAATAAATATTATTTTAAAATTAATTTGCTGTTTCTTTCCATTGTGAGGGTTTATTATCATTTATAGATGGTCAATAACCACCGCAAAACCCGCTAATATTATCTACTAATTGTTTATCTGCTGTGCATAGACTGCATAGGACGGAGTAGCTGGTAAGTCCTGTGCCTAGTTGGGTTATAATTGCCCCTTATACCTGCTTGCTGTGCTCAGAAAGGTATCGCCCCATTTTATGCTTCAGAATTTTAGGAATAATTAAATAAGTTGTTTATTAATTTCAGTAACTTGATAAACCTTATTGTCAGAACCAATTGCAGCAATAATTTTTAAACTGTTTTGAACAAAATTGCATGCAAGAAAAATTACAGCCAGAAAACTTTAAAACTGTAAAAATACATTTACACTTGAATAAATTTTTAAAGTTAGTGATAATCAATATATTGTTTATTATCGAAATTTAAAAAACATATATATCTTTAAAGACACTATGTAAGCATGTAGTTTTGTAAGATCTGTTCGTTTCTAAAAAGGGACCTTATATGTTGCCAGTGATATTATTACCAAGAATAAAAAATTATTAATTTTAACCCATTTATTTTACACGTTTTATAAAATAGTTCATTTAAAACGCGGGTCCTGGGTGCCCAATTTCGCTGCAAGTTGAGACTACCCCTAGGGCACGTTTTTTGGGTCGCTAATTCCGAATTTCGGGATCCCGCAGCTCGGAAATTCTCGCATCATCCCTAAAAATGCAAAAAACGCCCTTTTTATTGGGTTTTTAACGAAAAACTTATAAAAAAACTGCTCTTTAGGCACCTAATTATTACTTCCAGGGCAAGTTTTTTGGATCACTGATTCCGAATTTGGGCGTCCCGAAACCCTTGAACTTCGGGAACACCCCTACAAGGGCAAAAAACACCCGTTTTAAAGGTTTTTTTAAGAATAATCTGATGAAAAATTTATAGAAATTATTAAATATCGATAAAAATATGTATTTTTCATGACATTATACATATTTGAGGCTTAGAAAATATCCAGTTCGAATTAAAAGTAAAAGAATGAGTTTAAAATAATTTCTTTTGTATTTTTATTTATTATACCAAAAAAAAAAATGCTTACAAAAAAGTATCACTAGATGTTTTCACCCTTTTGATGAGAAAAACTACACATAAAACATGATAAAATAAAAAGTGCGTAAAAAAATATTTTTTACATTTTGCCTTAGATTTTGAATAAAAATTCAGTTTTCGATTAAAAAAAAATCATCTTAATAACAACTAAAATAAATCCGTAAGTCTCTCTTGGGGCTTAAAAAATATTTTATTTAATGTAAAATAAAAATAATTAATTTACAATAATTAATTTTCCATTTTTTTACATTTTACTTGGTTCTTTGAATAAAAAGCTATTTAAAAATAGAAAAGGGTGCGAGGGATACTTATAATCCCTTAGGGGAGAGGGAAATTCGTAATCAGCGATCCAAAAACCGTAACCTGAAGGTAGTCTCAGCTTGCAGCGAAATTGGGAACCCGGGACCCGCGTTTTGAATGGACTAAAATTTATCTTAAAAAGATCAGTCCTTTTTCAGAAGATAAGGAAGGATACACAACGTATTTTCAGTGTAAATAAACAAGATTCAAAATTTTTACAAAAATATATATATATATATATATATAATATATTTTAATATATATATATATATATATAAAAAAAAAAAAAAAAAAAAAGGAGGAGGGAAGTCGGCCGACCATTTTAAACAAAAAAGGATTTCCGGGATGGTCCAGGAGGGGGGCTAATTTTATTTAACGAGTTTGGTTTTATTTTCCCTCAGGTCACAATAGGAAAAAAAAAACATACAAAAAAAAGCAATTTCTCAATTTTAGGTATACTTACAACTAAATGCATTTTTGATTGGTAACATCGCTGATTTTCCAAGTATGGAAAGGGGAAAATTCATTTAAGTTTTGAAAAAAACTTAATATAATTTTCCAAAACTTGATTTTTCCTTTAATTTGGGTAAAACATGTTTTGATGTTCCAATTTTTCTAAAAAGCTTTATTGTAAGATCCCCAAAATTGAGAAAACCTTTTTTGTTGGGAGTTTTTTTTTTTTTCCAAAGACCTGAGGAAAAAAAAAATTTTCAAAGCTCGTTAAACAAGAAGTGTTTCAATTTAATTCCCTTTCTCCTACCGATAAATATATTATATATTAAATTATATATATATATATATATATATATATATATATATATATATATATAAAAATATATATATATATATATATATTTTATATATATAAAATATATATATATATATATATATATATATAAAAATATATATATATATATATATATATATATTTAATTTTAATTTTTGAAGAACCAAAAAATAATAATGTAATTATTTTTTAATAATTTTCAAAAATAAAAAAATATACAAACATCACCTGAACTTGCGCATTCGTCAGAAATTAATTAGAATATATTGCATGAAATACACACATTTCTTTATTTGCCTATGATGAGTTTGAAATCTATAATAAGTGCATACACTTAACATCGGTCGAAACCAGAACTAAGCAGGACTTACCATTCTTTTTCAAGTTCTGTCTCCCTCTCTCTCAAGGACTCTTTTGAAATCCCAAATTAGCAAGATATTGCTAGCTTGAGGCACAATTTTCTTTGAAGCATTATTTATGCTGAGGATGTTTTATTTTAAAAATCAAATCGGCCAACTCTACAGGGTGTCTGGAAATTCCGTTCGTATATTTTAAGGTCTGATTCTACACAAAAATATATGAAAAAAAGTTCATATGAACATATGTCTGGAAATGCCTCCTAAAGGCGTTATGGCCCTTTGAAGAGGTCTTCAAAAACTGGTTTTTATTTTTTATCTCGATAACCCTGTTAGATAGAGCTATAATATTTGGTATACGAGTTACTCTCGATAAAATCAATAATCGCCACCAACTGCGTAATTAAAATTTTAAGCTGTGGTGGTGGGCAGGGGGACCCAATTTTAATTTGGCCCTATTTTTTTGTTGTTAGACTTTTTGGGTTTCTGGATAGCCTAATATTGTTTACATAAAAAAAGGGTTTTTTTGGGAAAAATTTTTCCAGATAAAGTTCTCGAGTTAGAGGATCCGAAGAAAATACTACATTATTACTGCCTAAAGTGTGTTTTATTAAGGAAGCATTAAAGTAGGGTTTTAACTTCCGTCAAAACAGTGAAACTTAAACCAAATGTTCAAAATGGCTTCCAGCCATATCAATACAACTGTTTAAACGATTTTTCATTGATGCTCTCACTCTTGTTTGTTTCGTTTGTATTGACACTTTTCTATCACTCGTTGCTCAATTGTTCTACACTAGAAATAGGCCTTGAATAGACTAAATCTTTCAGAAAACCCCATAGAAAATAATCCAATGGATTTAGATCTGGGGAACGAGGAGGCCAAGGCGTAGGACCTCCTCGTGTTACCCATCTGTCAGGATAAGTTTGATTTAAATATTCACGAACTAAGATACTAAAGTGGGGCGGGGCTCCGTCGTGCATGAACCACATTTCAATCTATCTCCGAGAGGCACATCGTCAATTTAAATTTGAGAACATTTTGAAAAAAGCAAATACGTTTGACCATTGAGTCGTTGGGGGATAACATAAGGTCCTATTAATCGGTCGCCCATAATCCCCCCCACATTAAACGAATGTATCTTGGGAAACCCTGCTTAGGGATGCGAATTTTTATCCTCCCCTACATGGGTATTATGAAAATTTAAATCCCTCACGTGTAAACCCTGCTTCATCTGTAAATAAAATTAAAAGGACAAGCGATTTTGCCGACATTTTCTTTGCATCCATTCACAGAATTGAACTCTTGGTTGTAGGTCTTGGGGCTTAAGTGCTTGCACTCTTTGTAAGTGGTAAGGATGGAGAAATTGTTCGTGCAATATTTTACATACGACACTTTTTGGAACATTTTCCTGTAATGCGATTCGCCTTGTACTAGACCCTGGATTAGCGGCAATTTGTTCTAAAACTCGTTCCTCCGCCTCTGGGGTCAGGTGGTACAATTTCTTCCACAGTTACTTCGATCGGCAACAAAGGATCCATTTTCCCTAAGTCGTTGGTGCAAACGAATAAATGTTTTTTACAAGGAATTCGACGATCGGGAAAAGCTTCTTCATAGAATCGGCGAGCTTCACGGGCACTACCATTTGCCTTGCCGTACATGAAATGCATATCAGCCATTTCTAAAAATAAATACTCCGCCATTAAAAAAAAATATCTTTGGAAACACGATTTGACAATTAAAATTTAATAAGCAAACACTGGCAAAATTGACTTTGATTGTTTTCATGGCAGTCAACGCCTACTTTACTGCTTTCTTAATAAAACACACTAGATAGTAATAATGTAGTATTTTCTTCGGATCACTCTAACTCGAGAATTGTTAGTCTGGCAAAATTTTCCAAAAATACCTTTTTTATGTAAACAATATCAAATCTTAATTCGAAATTAGAAAGTCAAAAAAGTCTAAGAACAAAAAAATAGGGCCAAATTAAATTGGGTACGCCCCTGTCCACGCACCACTGCTTAAAATTTCAATTACGCAGTTGGTGGCGATTATTGCTTTTGTCGAGAGTAACACGTATACCAAATATCCTAGCTCTATTTAACAGGGTTCCCGAGATAAAAAATAAAAACCAGTTTTGAAGACCATCTTCAAAACGCCATTAGGAGGCATTTCCAGACATATGTTCATATGAACTTTTTTTCATATATTTTTGTGTAGAATCACCCCTTAAAATATACGAACGGAATTTCCGGACACCCTGTATAAAAAGAACTTTTAATATATTCTAAATAAATAGTCAAAATTTAAAATCTGATTCGGCTAAGTAAAATATTTATGTTTTTACAGCGGTAAAATGGAAGAGATGCTCAGACCGATCGTAAAACCTGTTTAAACACTTAAATTGCACTGAATATTGCTCCAGCCGATCTACACATGGATCTACACAAACTGGTCTGCAGATTTGTTTTCTGATCGGTCTTGAGGCCGGTAGACGTTGGTATGAACGATTAGTCTGAGCGTTTGCGGACACTTTAGACTAAAGTTCAAGTTCTCAATTACTGTCTTTAAAATAAACTTTGTTCCAGACCTGTTTAGGTGCATTAAATAAGAAAATTTTGGCTGACGCAGGTAAACTATTATTATTAACAGTAAATGTAAATACACCCAATATTTGTAAGTAAAATATCTCTATAAGTATATTTACTATTAAGAGTGTATTTGTAATCTTTATGATAAAGACCAAAGTGTAGTTTTCTTTTTTATGCACCTATTTTATGTAAATAGTTCTCTAAAATGTTTTTTAGATAATACTATATATGTTATAAGTAGATCTCGGCTCTCACTACCGACATTTCCTAATTAAAGTATTAATATTCAAAATTTTTTTACTCTTCAACTAAAATTTTGGATGACTAAAAGTGCCCATAAACACTTAGGTTTATCTTACAACTGATCTAAAAACTTAAACAAGCTCATACTTTTACTACAACCAATTTAAGAAGCTTAGTTTATTTAGATTGGTTGGAATAAAGGTATTCAAGCGTTCAGATCGGTTGTATCATTAATCTAACCAGTTATCGGCACTCCAACAAAATTACTTGGGGTATAAATATCAAAAATAACTCAAAAAACAAATTTGGTAGTTACAAATAGACTGTTTTAAAAATGTGTAATATTTTAAAAACATTTGATATTTCCTCTATAGTATTTTAAAAAATGCAATTTTTCTTAATATAATACTTCATCTGACCGTGATTTTTTTTTATTATGGCGGTGGTGATATCCGGGAGTCTAGTCTTAAGAGTGCGTTATAAAAAACGACTTTAAATAATTAAAATAAAGATTTGTTAATCAGTATTTGTAGTTATTTTATTTTAGCTAAAGAAACTCACACGTGATTGAAACGATAGTATCAGACGTTTCAGGACTTAACACACAGGTACGCAGAGTAATCTGCATAGCCCGATCGTAAAATCAATTTGCAGCCACACGCCCTAGTATGACTTAAAAAAACTAGTTATTCTTTGTTTATAGGTATAATAAATCTAGAAAAGTCGTAATTGTTTCCTTGAAGGTATTAAATAATGTTATGGTTTTAATTACACTAAGGTCTTTGCTGCACAACGTTTTAATTAGTGTGTATCTCCAACCGTTTTCAAGTGATAACTTTGATATAACGATTGACATCCTCCATCTCTGTACCGGAAATTAAAGAAGACACCTGCTATATTCACAGGCCTTACTGGCATATGCTCTTTTAAATTTTAAAGGCGGCAGATATTTTTTTAGAAAATTTACACTTAATCCACGTATAATATTTGGTCAAGAATATGGAGAATGAAAATAACTTAGTCATTACACAGAACAATCAAAACATTTTATGATTTTTAGGAGGGTTTATTTTAAAAGATATTATTGATAGTTTTATTTGGGTATTGTTATGTATTTTGTAAGTAAAAAGACACTGAGCCACCAGTGACATTACACCAATTTTTACTTCTTTAAACCACGCATTACAAACTACTAGTTATTGTCATTCAAATGGGACCTACCCAAAACCTACATTTTAAAAAAATATCACATAGTTTGTAAAAATATTTTTTAAAACTTTACAAAAAAAAACTAACCCCAAAAAACTGCTGGGGAACCTTTTAAAAAAAGTTTGGATTGACTTTTATTTTTTAAAATTCACGGTTTTTTTCCCCCTTTTAATTTCCCCCAAAAAATGTTTATTCGTTGGGGCAAACTTAAAAAAATACTTTTTTCGTTTTATAAATATAAACATATTTATTTCAAACGGACTATATGGAAAAAAGTTGCCATTTTGTATCTTGTATCTTTCTCCACACATCCAGTCAAATAAACCACGGTGGTTTATTTGACTGAGCTTGCGCGTGACCGTCCAATAACCGGTTGTTTGCGGAGTTGGAACAAACATAATATAAGTGAGTCACATCCCACTAACCCACTATCTATGAATTTTAATTCATTTTTCAATAATTGATATATTTATTTTATAATTTATATATTTATTTTAGCGTTTTTGCAAGTCAAAAGCTACAAATCGTAAGTTTTAATTCTTCTATTTTAAGTCTTTTTTTGTAATTACAAACTTTATTTTAAATGTGTTTTGGCCAATGATTTGTTAACATTTTTTCAAATATTAGTTTTAGCATGAAGAGCACGCATAAATTTATTGGCGTATTCTAGATCATAACTTAAATTCACAAAGTGACTGGAATGAAATCAGAACTTTGTAATTTTACTTTAATTATTTTTTAAAGAAATATATTTGTTTTTAGATTATGCATCGAAGAAAAACTAATATCAGTTGGATAACTTGTTCCCCCCTTGAACAGCAAGTAAATTTCTAGCTGCTAAAATGAAAATCTTGTCTGAAAGTCTTCACATAGCCTTATTAACAAAAGCAGCAATTTGGGATGACACCACCACCCTTTCATTTTCTATTCCAAAAATTTTATTTTTAAATCTTATTTTTTTTATTTACAATAATATGTCAGTAAGCAAAACCTATCACTCTGGAGGCATAATAATGGCCCGAACTAGCCAGCTTCTGGGCTTAGCACTAGATGAAAATGAGGTAATTAATAATAAAAATAGCAATAATAATAAAACTTTTTATTTAAACCTTTTTGGCAATTATTTATTATTCAAATAATTAGTTTATGTGAAAAAGGTGTTTTTTTAGTTTTACATTACATCATAAACTATTCCTTAAAAAATGTCAACTCAACTTAAAGCAATGTTTTTGGGTCTGCTAAGTTGAAGTTTAAATCTTTTATTTAGAATAGGCTTTCATATTTTTTTATGGAAATAGTTTTATTGGAAAAGAAGAATTAGATTAAACCTGGTTAAACTTACTGATCCAAGGCAGATTTGGATTTTTATTATTTATTAAGTATATCAAGTAGATCATGGACTTAAAGGATTTTAAATGGTACAAATAATATACCAAAATAGTTTAAAATTGGGCCAAAAAAAAAAAAACTAATTAAAAATGGTAGGTAATAATGCAATAAAATTTGTGCCTTTAAAATTGTTTTTATTGATGCAAACCGGAACAAAAAAATATCCAAGCAAAAAAAATAGATAATAATTAATTTTACCTGGCGGTATGTGACTTTAAATCCTACAAAATTCAGTTGTAAAAATAATATTAATTCAAAAATACGGCATTAACGGCCTTTACCAATCAGAACAGCGAAATTAAGGCACGCCAGGCGTGGTTAATAGTCTGATGGGTGACCATAAGCGAAGACTACATGCTGTTATGTGTGGTTCATATTTCACTTCAAACTGTAAGTTCTGCCTGCGTAGGATTACCCATCTCTTAAAGGGGGGCAGTTCAGTAATAGTAGTTATTTGTATAACGTCCGTGGTGGTACAACCGTCTTGTCTGAATGGTACGTGAAATGAAATGTTTCGGTACTTGGACAAAATTATCGAATCTAGATAAAAATGGGTTAAATATTTAAAAACCCGCCATACACGGTACTTACCCACCACTGAACATAGAACATTTCAAAAACATTGTATAAATTACTCAAATGTTTGACGAAAAATATTTTATCATATCATTCCGTTAACGTTTAAACAATATTTTGTATTTGATTATTAATAACATTATGTTTCAAACTTTAGGTAATATTTTAAAAACAGTTTCTAAATGTTATATATAATTCTCAATTGACATTATTAAAAACTAACAGCCTAAGGCCTTATATCCCGAAGTGTTTCTAAAATTTTGTATGTAACGTAAATTTTCACAACTCGTTTTGGACAATGCTGCATAAATATTACTAAATGTTATTTAAATACTGTCGTAATGTTGCCTTGTAATGTTTTTGGGGTGGTATTCTTCAACAAAAATTGCGTTGACAGAAACGCAAACGATTCATCTGAAAATACATTATATTACCACTTGGAACACATATTTTTTTATAGCGCATTTGTAAATAAATAAATTAATAATAAAACGTTTTAATTTTATTTCTAAAATGTTTTATTATTTAACTGGTACATAGTACCTACTTAACCCTTAAAAAACCTTTCTTGGGTTCTCATATAAATTATTTATATATTTATTTATATATTGTTTTATATTTATTTGTGGTTATTTATATAAATAAAAGTAGTTATTGTAAAAGATGTAATTTTTATTTATTTTACATCATTTCTAAATCTTGGTCCAAAGCTTAAAAGATAGGATAGTTTTTATCTCAATTATCGACCTTAATATTGTGCAAATTAAAAGATTATTAAACAATAATAGCTGTGATAAAAGTGTGCATTTATTGTTTAGTTCTATGAATTTATAATAGATGGCGGTGTAAGTTAGTTAATCGATACCAACTCTCTAAAATCGTTTGACATTTAGGTTGCGTGGACACCCGGTAGGTGGCGCTGTGTTTCGATTTCTGGATCATACATTCTATTCCACGTCATATTTGTTAAGGTTCACGATGGTAATAATTTTTATAATTATACTGTGTATTATATTATAATTGTGTAGATGGGTAGATAGGATCCATTCAGATTCAATATTCATAGTTAAGACAGGACGTCTCTTGGGTGACCTAGTAATATAGATAATTCCATTATGCTCAAACTTTTGATCGCTAACTCGGAAATAATTATGTATAGAAGTTTAACTATTTTGTAGAGTAAATCGGAAGAAAATGTTACCTTTGAAGCAGTGTTGTAAGTTGTTTTTAGGCCAAATTTTTTTCATTGTATAATCTTTTACTTTACTTTAAGTAAATTTTTATAAAAATAATTTTAATGACATTTCACATTTTTCCTGAAGGCTAACCAGATAAGATCTTATTAAACTTACTAATTTACGACAGATTAAGGTTTTATTATTTAATATTACAGGTACATCTTGAAGTTAAAGGATTTAAAGTGATACAAATAATTGGCAATGCTCAAAACTTGACGTATCGTTGCTATTTCTGTTACAGTGCTGTAGATGTATCCCGCTAATAGTCCAAGAGGCAGAGCCAAAAAAAGTCTCTGAATTTATTAAGCCTGGTTTTTTGTTAAATGATTACAATCATAATTTACAATAAAATGCTACGGTCAGTCAAGCGATATTAGAATAGGTGTCTTCGGTGCGCGGTCAAACATGTCATGACCACCGACATAATAAAATTAATTTTTTAAGGCTGAAACTTTATGAACTCTTGTTTTTTTGTATGTAAATTGACAGATGGTCAGTCAGTTGTATAATGTGCGTAGCGAAGTTTATAAGGGTGCAATTCGTTTATTAAGCGTGAATTTTTTTTAGTAACTACTACTGACTATTAATAAATAAAATGGTCAGTCAACCATTCCGTAGAACAACGCCCGTCAGTCAGTGAATAAGAAATAATTTTTTTTTGCTCTCTATGGACGATACACGCGGCAACTCGTTTTTTATTTATAATTAATAAAAAATAAAATAACATTATCATAATAATTTAAAGTACGACATTTATGTTGTGCCTAAAAATTGCAGAAATAAAATTTATTCGAATACAACATTGTACTTGACGAACGCAGGTATGTACTCAGGTAAGAAATTATTGATTTATGTTTAACCATTTTTATTCATATAATTATTTATTTCTTAATTATACAAAATTGTACCAATATATAAATTATTATCAAATAATTCTTCATCTGAATTTTCAATCTCATTCGTGTCACTGTCGTGATCTGACACGTCAAGTTCAGATGTTTCAGACTAAGAATCTAAAAAATCAATAAATTCATTTAAAAAAATATTTTTGTAATTGTTTAATTTAGATAAAAAAATTTGTGTATACCTCTATTTTCTTCTAATGCTTAAATGTACAAGTTGTGGTAATTGATCGCCTTTGAACCAATTAAACTCATATATCTCATTAAGTAATTTCCAGCCGTATTCAGTAGGATATAGCTCTGTTGGAATATGACGATGAGCATTACGCCAAATATTTGCAATGAAGCTCGCTCTTAAAAACTGCTGCATCAATTCTGATTCGCATGGTGGCATACTTGACCCATCTACATTCTTTATTTTAATTTTAAAATAATCGTTCGCAGTACTAAAACATTTATACGTGTTCGAAAATAAAACGAATCTTGCCTCGTCGATTAATTTTTTTAACCGTATAAATGGCAAACAAATTCTAGAATCTCATTAAATATACTTTTTGGTTGCTTTTATATGCAAGTCCAAGGTCAGCGAAGGTTTTCTTGAAAATCTTCGCTTTGCATCATTAACTGCAGAAGCTTTTTTTACCTTTCTTGTAAAAAAACTGGATTAAAATCGCATCCAGTAAAAGCGTGCAGTCCTGGAAGAGCATTGCAAACAAAATTTCCCAATTTTTTATGCGTTTCACTCACATTGATCATCCTTTGATGATTTCGAGTCCCAACTTCTATCCAAATTGTCGGCAA
This sequence comes from Listronotus oregonensis, assembly GCA_019359885.1. Taxonomy (NCBI): domain Eukaryota; kingdom Metazoa; phylum Arthropoda; class Insecta; order Coleoptera; family Curculionidae; genus Listronotus; species Listronotus oregonensis. The sequence goes on from JAHBCN010000136.1 coordinate 239,109, forward strand.
ACTTGACAATGTAACGTCCATAGAGAGCGAAAAAATTTCATTTCTTATTCACTGACTGACGGGCGTTGTTCTACGGAATGGTCGATTAACCGTTTTATTTATTAATAATATAGTCAGTAGTAGTTACTAAAAAAATTTCACGCTTAATAAACGAATTGCACCCTTATAAACCTCGCACATTACAGCTAACTGACCAGCTGTGTCCCCATAAGACGTTGACTGACTATCATAATTTTGATTTACATATAAAAAAACAAAAAGTTAATAAAGTTTTAGCTTTAATAAATTAATTTTATAATGTCGGTGGTCATGACATGTTTGACCGCGCACCGAAGACACCTGTTCTAATATCCGCTTGACTGACCGTAGCATTTTATTTTAAATTATGATTGTAATCATCTAACAAAAAATCAGGCTTAATAAATTCACAGACTTTTTTTGGCCCTGGCCCCTTCCCCGTTTTTAAAAAACCGGCGTAAAACCCCCCAACCCAATTTAAAAACCGTCCTAAAGATGCAATCTTATTGGCCACCCATAAACGTCAGTTAATGTCAAAAAGATAAAACTTTGACTAGTTCAAATTACATACGGAACAGCAACTAAACTGCAAGCTAACTTAAAATTATGCCAAGAAAAAAAAAGGACCATAAAAAATGATGGATGATATTGATATAAAATCAGTGCTTGAAAGTTATTTAAAGTTATTTCTAATAACGTAAAATATGTTAATCATGAAATGATATATAATAAACTAAACAATCTATAAATCTTCATAGTTCGTTCTGTGAGTTTGTTTAACGAAAAGCTGCAGTGACGAGATATTGAATCAATCTATTTTTAGACAACATTAATATAAAAATTAAAATCACTGGCAGGCTTTCTTTTTTTTCACTCAGATAATAAAAAATAAAAATTAAAGTACAGTGGGTTTTTTGACAATATTTTTTAGTTTCCCCCTATTTTCAGAAGTGAGGTATTATCTCATTTTTGATATTTCCAAAAAAATCGCAATTTTAAAAATAAATTCGCCACAACCCTATTAATAGAGTATTATAATAATTTTTGACAGTTAGGTCAATATTTTATAACTTTTGATATACCTACGGTACGTTAGTACTTGGGCAGCAGGCCTTCGTGGACTGTCACAAAATTAAAAAAAAAACCGTTGGGACGAACGCTTACCCGCTGGTGAGGACTTGTACCACACATACTAAAGTCACAATTTGTTCAAAACCTTTAAAAAATATAATATTTGTATTCTAATAGTTATTTTCGATTTTAGATTTGCACGCAATCCAAGCCTCTAACGAAAACAATTAAGTCGCTGCGCTGAAGTCAGTCATGTCTTTTGGTTATGCCTTAAAAAAAATAATTTGTGCACCTACATATATTAACGTGTGAATATAGATTATTGTTATATCTTTTGAATAAATGTATATTAGAAATAAAGTGTCTTAATTCTTTCATTAGCGCCAAAAAGAAACCGAAGTTATTGCTTAAAATTAAAAATACGGTAGCTAAATAAGTTTTCAATACATTCGCCATTTTGTTGGGAACATCAAGATATCATATTTTGGCAAAAAAAAATATTTTCTAAAATAAAAGAAGAGAAACAATTTAGCAACACCGGGTGCCAAAAATAAAAATTTACCTCCACGCATTTCTGTGTTCCTATTACAAAACGCAGCATTAGCTAAAATTGGATACTTAGGTGTCTATGTTTACTATATTTTTTACCGTATTTCCCAATAAGAGGGAAAAAAATAATTTGGCAACACCGAGTATTAGGAGCAAGAGTAAATATTTACCGTTTTGCATTTCTTCGATCCTAATACAAAACCCAGATTTTAACTTAAATTGGAGACTCGACCGTCTATCTTAACTAAATATTTCAATACCGTACATAATAAATAGATTAGTTACCTATTAAGAGGGAAAAATACAATTTACCTCCTCGCATTTCTGTGATCCTAATAAAAAAACCTGTGTTTTAAATAATTTTGAAAAAGCATTTATGCGTCACCAAATTTCGCCATGTCAAGTCACCTTTTTTATAAATACTTAAAATTTCTGAACCAAAAAAGAATGAGTTTATTGACCTTTTTTGCCTACATTAGGAAGAATAAATATAAGCTATTTTCTTTATAATATATTCTAGTCACATCACAGTATTAGTAGCAAAGTATTTTTTTTTTAATTTCTCCTAGTTCCTCCATTAGCTTTAGAATAACGCATTTATGCAATGCCTCTGAAAAAAGCATTAATATAATAATCAGTGGCGGCTCATGAGGGAGGTTCTAGACTGCCGTCCTCTCAGAATAAATCGTAAACGTACAATATATGTTGTTCCATTTTTATACTTACTTTAAATAAATTAAATAAATATAGTTAAACATATATTTATTATATTTATTTAAAAAAACATAAGTGTTTGTTGTTCTCTCTTGCCAAGTTCTAACAGAGACGGGGATACTTACTTTACGCTTTGATAAACAGTGCGTGGAAATGGACAAACTACATAAAAGTTCAAGTATGAGGTAATAATGACGTAAGTAAATACCGATCGATACATATCATAATATAAAATATCGCTTTAAATATTTTTTTCTAACGAATCACAGGTACTTTTTTTTATTTTTTAGATATGAAGTAAGAATACAATTTGGGAAAAATTAACGCAAAAAATTGTTAAAGAGATTTTTGTGTATATTTTTAATAGCAATGGTTTGGTTTTAATGATCTCCTGTATTTAGTGTATTCTTTAAGGTCCTTCTCGTTCTATACGTGTGTAAAAATAGCCTTTCACGGTAATCTTAAATCGACTTAAAGTATGTACGTCGGGAAACTGCACTGCATATGCTTTGCAAAAATATATTTTTACCTTAGTTCAGTATTTTCTTCATTTACCGATTATTTTTTTGACGCTCGTGATATCGGACACTATAGTGATGTATCTGCCCTAAAAGATCATAAATTATATCCATAATACTGTTGGTCACTTAGTTAGATCAGTCCAATTTTTAACATGGTTATGCAAGGTAAAACAAAACAAAGTTTTTAAAAGAAAAATAATTGCCACGATTCTCGCAACTGGATGATATCTTATAACATTTTCTTTTTAATTGACGCCCTGTGTATTTTTTAAGTGAAAAAAGCTTTTTATTAAAAATTCAATAGTTTATGGTTTTGTGAGTAACAATTTTTCAACAACTAATTAAAATCTCTACCATAAGTAAATGTGCTAAATAAGGAGTTTCTTTCTACAGCCATCTCGCTTGTGATATAGTTCTTAATGAATTTAAAATCCAATTTTGACAATAGACGGACAAAACCTTATCTTGTCCAATTTCAGAATTTAGTTATTTTAAAACACAACGTAACTTTAACAAATACCTCGCAGTAGACACTGCATTGCCATACGAATGTTGCTCACTACCAAATTTTCTAAACCAACAGACATGCAGAACATTCATAAAGTTTACAAGACATTTCTTAATATTACTTTATAAAGAGAACCAAACTTAAAAAGTCACATAGAAAACACAAACTTGTTACAAAATTTTGCAGTTATTTTTGATCAAAAACATATTATTTTGTATCCTATAACCATAATCAAAATATCTACGGTTACTGAAATATTATTTTATGTTACTGTATTTTTGGATACTGTAGATCAAAATTGTAGAAGAACGTGCCCAATGTTCGGTAAAGAAATTTGACACGTAATAAAGTAGGGAAGACAACTCTAAGTGTAAGAAAACAAATACCTTAAGATATTATTTGAAACATAATTATCACTAGTGCACCCCTTAGATTTCTGTCTTGTACTAAAAATTGAAAGGAAAATAATACATGCGTAACACTTAATTATACAGGATATTCCTAGATATCCTGTAGATATTAAATGAGGTGATTTATCCTGTGATTTTGAGAAAATAATTTTCAATAAACATGTATTACCTGTGGAAAAAGCCTGATAGTTCCAAATAAAATACGAAGTTTAATTGGAAGTTATGATAACGTATTGTGTTTTTGAAACAGCAATTCCGGATACTTACAGACTGACGAAAAAAATAATAAATTCATGTTTTTTGTATAGTTTTTCATGGGATTATAATCGGAAACATGGAAAGAAAAGCAAAATAAAGTATCGACAGTTCCGACTTATTGTTTTGATAAAGGGATTACTGATTATTTCATAATGTTTTTTTATGAGAATTTATCAGTTAAGTTATGATAGAATTTTTAGCTGAACATTTTTCGATCCAGATCTATTAGGATTCTTATTGGAACCCAACATTTTCTATGAGACTTTTTTTACAGGATTATCAAAGGCTTTACATTTCTAGAGGTATTTTATTCAGAAGTGACACACCGAATACTATGCCTATGAAATAAATATAATAAATTTTGGATAATTGTACAGCTTCTTACTATTTTACGGGTGGTCATCCCTTAAACTCATCTTTTTAAATTTACATTAAGTATCTCCTCCTTTAGTAATTATACGAAATTTAAAAATACTAGGTATACACATGTGTGCTATATGCTATAACTCGTAGAGCGTCCGATGCCTATTAGAACGAATTTTGATGGCAGGTTTTCGAAGTAAAATAACAAAAGTATCTTTAATGCACTGCAAAAAGCAAAAATGTTTTTGCCAATTTTTTAGTGACATTGGAAAGACCTACGATAGGGGCATTTACTATCTACATTGGATTAAGGGCTCCCTCTTCTGGGCAGCCCTAAAATTGAATTTTTTAATAAGACGATATGGTCTTCCCTAAATTGCCGCATAGGGTGGGGCTATTAATTATAAGATTGACATTACTTAAAATTGCATAATTATCGTAGTTCATATATCCACTAATATTGGGTGCTACTTGGAAAACAAAAGAAAATATTTCATTTTTAAAAACGTCACCCCATTAGAAAAACATGCTTTAAATAAGAAAAAATATTCTTTAAGGAAATACAAAGCATTTTTTTCATACAGGTGCAAATCACTTCGCTCATAGAACTAGTAAGTATAAAAAACATAAACAAGGTAACTTAAAAATGTTTTAAATCATTAACAACAAATAAAAAATAACTCTAATCTTAAATATTATAAAATAGGTTTTTAAAGGGTTACAGTTATAGCAAATTACCTACCCGTATTTAACTATTCACTTTGTAATAGTTTAGTTTTGAAAGATTATTCGAAAAGCTAAAAATTCTTTAAATTGCAGGGTTCAACATTTTTAAAGAAACCTTCAATTTTAGGGGAGCTAGTAGTATCTTAACAATTTATTTCGATTGTTATCTCGTCCAGCCAGCGTCTAACTTATGAGGAGACAAAAATCTTTCCGTTTTTGAGGATTTTTTTAAAAATGATATTTTTTGAAAATCCGTTCCCCGTTTAAGGCTTGTTTACAATGATTTCTCGGATCTGACCTACTTAGCATTGGCTTAGAATTGTGTCCCACACAAAGCTGTATACCTTTAAAAAAGAACAACCACCTTGAATCATTCTTACCTTTTTAAGATTGCTAGGAGTGAATAATGAGGAAGGTCATCATCGTCTAGTTTTATTAGATTTCTTGCAGATCTTCTTCATTAAGTTCTTCTGGTTGGTTTTATTCTTCATGTTTTAGAACTTTTCCAAGTAAAGAAAATAGTCTTCATCGTCACTTTTTTCTAGCTGATCTTCATCGTTATGATGATTCGGATGGACTAATTTCAGGATAACTAAAAGGATCCTTCCTACTAGTTAAGAACGCAGACGGGTCTAAATCGGATGTTGAAACACTTTTTCCACGGCTTCTACACTGAATTTAAAGTCTTTTCGACGCGGTGCTTTATGCTGCTCAGAATTGCCCACCCGACCGCCAGGGTTTCTTTTAAAACGTCCAAAACTGATTCTGAAACGCTCGAATCTAACATTATTAAAAGCTGTACCTGTGGCGGACGATGCAGGTAATCGTTCTTTTGGTCGTGAAGGATTTAAAAACTTTGGAGTGCAATCCAGTTTTTTAGCAAAACATCTATATTAAATTTTGGCTTCCTTTACCATTCTCTTTAATCTTGTCATGAAGCTGTACAGTCCGGCAATCTTTTAGAAAACATTATCGATTTGAGAATATGTAGTCATTTTCCGCCATCTTGACCTTTCTTCCACGTTGGTTAGAATCTCGCGCCAATATTTCTTGAGTGGGGCATAAAATGCGACGTCATTTAATGGATATGCATGACGTGTCGCATTGCGGTTTGGCAAGCAAATAAATGCAATATCCATTTCCTCGCATGTTTTAAGTGACATCTTCGGGAAAAGTGAGAAGATAAGTTGTCTCCGATGGCGAGCCTAAAATGAAAATTAAATTTTGCTTACTATCGGTAAAGATACTTAAACCTCTCTGTTATACCTGCTAACCTTTTTTCCAAGTTTGTTTCTAAAAAATGGGACCACCACCGTAAAAAACCAATCTCGGAAACACATGGAATCGAATGCACTGCAATATTTTTTGATCGATTTTTTTTTATGTTATCTAAAAGCAAATCTATCTTGGGGAACTCCTAAGGTTTAGTCCAAAATGAGTTCCAAAGATGCTCACCTTTATAGACTACATAAACTGACTGTATACTAATATATCACCATTAGCAGTACCAGCATACATTAAATAAACTTACGGCGGTTTTGGTCGAATTTATCACCCTTTCGGGGTACCTTGATCCTCTTTTATAAAAATATATTTTTTTAGTGCCTGGATTGTCAGTAAGGTTTGTTTAACGTCATAATTTATCATTAGACTAGGATCTACCGATAATAAAATTTCTCTAATTATCGAAAAACTTATCCCCCATCACTTCTGGTACTAAAAGTGAAGCTCTTTTGGCTGTTGAAATATTTGATGATATACAAGTTCGATATAAACTTTTGATGTCGAACTTTAGAAAAGCTAAAGCCCAGTCTCTTCCAGGTAAATTTTCCATTCTTTACAAACGAGTCTCTTGTACTGCTTTTTTTTCCAAGTAATTTTTCTCTGCAAAAGGATTGTCTTTTGAGGTCCAATAAGTCATAGGCTCTCCGAAATCCCCTTCCCTGTTGCCACAATATTTAGATATTTGACAAATTGTTCCTCTTCTTCCGTAGAAAATATTGCAGAAAGCTCTTCCGGGTTTTTCGAAAACATTATAATATAGTCTGTCATTTATTGGTTGCACTTGGGAACTTTAAAACGCTCAGAGGCCTTAGCTAAAGTTAAGCGCAGCTTTCTTTAGCCAGATCCTCTACAGCTCTGGCCAATGCATTTTTCGGAATAATGCCTATAGGTAGCACGTAATGTTTGCCATTCCTTACATGGCTGAATGTTTTTTTACTGGCTGTATGTCTAAAAGCCTTTGTTATCTCATACCATTCTAAAAAAAATAAACACTAGTGTGACTAACGGAGTCACACCAATTGCCAAATAAGCCCCCATACTTTATCCTGTGCAAATAGCTTCACGCCAAAGCAAGCTATTTCTCAAGTTTGCCCCACTTCACAAAATACTGAATAAACAAAAACAGAATAACAATAAAAACTGTTTATCTTATAAATACACCTTCCTTAAACCCCAGTATAATTAAACGGATTTAAGCATTGAAATAACGTACACTTAGTCAGTTTTTAAAGATTTACAGGATAAAGTAAACTATACATTTCTTCAAGCTAAATACCACGTGCTTTTCTACCAATTCTACTTTAAAAGAAATATTTTAAACGAATTCCGTCCGTCGATGCACACTCAGGCGCACGTTTCGCATCTCTACTAACGTTGCGCGGCGGAGCGTTTGCGAATTCAAATAAACCGTGCGAGGCTGTTTGCTGCTTTTAACGTTTTTCAGAAGAATTCTCAAATTACCCGTCATTTCCAGAATAGCCCTGTTCTACAAACATCGGTGGCATCTTATAAAAATATAACTCTTAATACAAAACGTCCTGCACCTGCAAATTACATACAAAAATGTTTTTTGCATAAAATTTTCTTAGTAACGTGCGAAAAAACTTGTACTACCAATCTTTAAAGCATATATTTTTATATTATTTTATTTTGTTTTAAAAAAGCCCTTTCAGTCCTTAAGGTAACCATGTAGCAGTCTAGATTTTCAAAACAAAAATTAGATAGTTCTCCCAATAAATAATAAGACGATAGATGGGGATCTATCTTATAATAATTTCCTAAAATGTTTTAATCCTCAAAAGTATTAACTGTGTTACATAAGTAATTTTAGGATTTAAAAATTGTCTAATAGAATAAATATACAGGCACTTATTTAAATACATAATAATGTTGATGATTTGCCCCAAAATTCACATAATTTAAAACTAAAGATTACTTTGTGTATAGAAAAAAAGTATTAACCAATTAATTTAAAATATTTCGATTTTCTCGTATCTCTCCGAAAGTAATTAAATATTGTTATAGTTTTTGAGAGTATTATGTGCGACATTTAATCAAGCAATATTCCTACAATTTTATCGTTGCATTCTCTTATACAGTAAAGCGTACCGTACTGCGAACATAGGAGGCTCCTGGATGATTTATGGATGTACCCAATTCTAAAATACCAATAATAATGTTGTGGCTTGCATTTCAATTTCTGTCTCGTTTCCTCATTATGGCTCATTTTTGGTTGTTATTACTGGTGATAAATAAATACGGTGATAAATTCGGAAGAGTTATCTGACCCCTATAATAGTATTAGTTGTGTACTACGTTTTTATTTTCAATAAGAATATACAGTGTTTATAGGCAAGTAGCAGGAGCTAGCTAGCATCAACCGTCTTCGATCGGCTGTCTTATCAGCCATAAATTTAAAATTAGTTGCTTACGAGACCGCAACGTTGGCTACGGTTTTAAAAAAACTGATTAATAAATTCCCCAAACAGTTTTATAACATTAATGAAATAAAAAAAAGAATTTTATTCAAATAAATAATGGAACGTAGAGATATTTAAAAAAAAAATAAAAAAACGAAAAAAATCTTTCAAGTTATGGAAGATGCTCAAATAAATCACCTTTCTGAGCCAAACAATAACCAAGATTACATGTCATAAAATCGCCTTCTGACATTTGATAGAATGTTAAGGGTAATAATCCTAAAATATCCAATTCTCAATTTGTAATTGCAATTATTTGTATATTATTAGCCCTATTCTCCTGGAAACCATAAATATTTGTGATTTTACATGACCCCAGAGAAAAAAAAATCGTTGGGTGGAGACCATGAAGAACAATGTCTCTTATAAAATGTTCATTGTTATTTTCCATTACAGTTTCGACAAAATTGCATTCGTCTAAAATGATCATCAGGTAAAATTTCATGGGTTTTTTTGGTTCTTACTTTGTAGCTATCTTCACTGGTATCCATTTTGATTTCCTAGCACTTTTTCCATAACTGATCCTTTGCTCAACGGAGTTAAATCTGTCGTACAATTGTGTTAATGAAATTGTAGGATTTTCAATAACACTTGCCACTCATTGCCTATAATTTGAGTACCTTTATTTCCCTTTCGTTGTTTTCTTCTGGTGCACTATCATGTTTATGTTTTCTCTGGATACCTATAAACAACCAAATGTCAAAAAGTTTTTCAACAGACTCGGTAAATAGTAAAAATTGTAGGGTAAATTCCTGGTTGGAAATAAATTAATAAATAATTCCGAATCAATTCCCCTATCAGAATTTCCACGGTGATACCATTTAATGATTTTAATTTTTTCTTTCAGTTCGACGTTTTTTCTCGAACATCCATTATTAATAATTATTATTTTATTTAAAAAAACGTAAAACTTTGGAGCACTAAATAATCGACAAGACGTACAACTATAGCTGTAGAAGCGTTCGTATCCTAGTAAAGAATTATTTCAGGAATAAACGTAATAAATTGATCGCTTGAGCGAAGGATGACGCGCGTCTTATAAATATGCAGGCACTTATTTAAATTATTGTTTGCCAAAATTATTGATCGATGAGCAATGCGTGCGGCGCGGCGTTTTCTAGTATCATCCAAAGTAATCGTCCAGCATCGTCCTATGTTCGCAGTGCTCTGCGCTTTTATCGTTGTATAGAGTTACCGTAATATCTATGTTTGTCCGAATTTCAACCACACTGTATACAGGATATTTTACTAAAAATACATTCATTTCATTGAGACTTTCGTTAAACGATATGCTGTGGTTTATCAAAGTATCCCATATTAAAAAAGGGATGACTGTTGCTAAAGAGCGAAACGTTTATTTCTAATTGTAAGACACTTTGTAATTAAGCAGAAAAACTGATAATAAGAACGTTATATATCGGTTTTTGCTTAGCTTTTAAATTCAAGAAAAATATAACGTTTAAAAAAAAATTAATTAAATTTTTAAAACGGTTGAAAATATAGCGAGATTTTTGATATCACTTTATAAAACTCCTGATCACGCAACTTTTTTCCAATTTAACCAACACTGTATTTCCTATAGTATATGAGATCCCTTTAAAGTACAAATATGTATTCTCATATAGAACGACCTGTATTTCATTGTAAATTAGTTACGACGCCATCAAAGTTATTAAATTAAGGTCTCTTTACTTATCAACTCTTATTACCAAAATTAAGTTTTAAATTTTGTATAGTTACTAAAGAAGAAGATTCATAAAGTTATTTTAAGAAGAAGGGTTTAAGGGATCCCCACCCGTAAAATAGTAAGAAGCTATAAAATTATTCAAAATTTATTATAATAATTTCATATGCACAGTATCCGGTCTGTCAATTCTGAACAAAATACCTCTAGAAATGTAAAACCTTTTGTAACACTTTATCAAAAATTATTATCTCGAAATCACACGTAAAATCACCTCATTTAATATCTACACGATATCTGGGAATATCCTGTATAATTAAGTGTTACGCATGTATTATTTTCCTTTCAATTTTTAGTAACAGACCAAAGTCTAAGGATTGCACTGGCGATAATGATGTTTCAAAAAATATCTTAAGGTATTTAATTTCTTATACTTGAAGAGATACGAGAAAACCAAAATTTTTCAAATTAATTGGTTAATACTTTTTTCCTTTACACAAAGTAATCATTAGTTTTAAGTTAGGCGTTTTGGATGTTGGGGCATGATTTCCCAACCAAAACTAACCACAACTTTATTATGTATTTTAATACGTACCTGTTTTTCTTGTATTATTAGAAAGTTTTTAAATCCTAAAAATACTTTTGTAACACACTTATTTTTTTTATGAAGATTAAAATATTTTTAGAAGTTGTTATGAGCAAAAGATGAATCCCCATCTATATACTTATTATTTATTAGGGAAAACTATCTTATTTTAATTTTGTTTTGAAAATCTAGGCTGCTACATGGTTACTTTTAGGAGTGAAAGAGCTTTTATAAAACAAAATAAAAGAATATAAAAATATATGCTTTAAAGATTAGAAGTATAAGTTTTTTCGCACGTTACTAAGAAAATTTGACACAAAATAATGTTTGCCTTTAATTTGCATTGCAAGTCTGTTTAATTCTTTGGATTCTTTATATTTTACTTCGAAAACCAAAATGCGGTGTGCGGAAAGTGGGCGATACTTTACCGAGTACTTTTTTGTGAGGATAGCAAAAATGTGTATACCGAGTATTTGTAAATTTCGTATAGTTACTAAAGGAGGAGATTCTTAAAGTGATTTTAAGAAGATAAGTTTAGGGGATCACCACCAGTAAAATAGTAAGAATCAGTACAATTATCCCAAATGTATTATATTCATTTCATATACACAGTATTCGGTCTATCAATTATGAATAAAATAGCTCTAAAAATGTAAAGCCTTTTATATATAAAATCACCTTATTTAATATCTACACGATATTTAGAAATATCCTGTATAATTAAGTGTTACGAATGTATTATTTCCCTTTTAATTTTTAGTAAAAACCCGAAGTCTAGAGAGTGTACTGGTGATAGTGATGTTTCAAATAATATCTTAAGGTATTTTTTTTCTTATACTTGAAGTTTTCTTACCTACTTTATTAAGTGTCGAACTTCTTCACCGAACATTGGACACGTTCTTCTACATTTTAATCTGCTATTAGTATCCAAAAACACCCTAACATAAAAAAATATTTTAGGAACCGTAGATATTTTGATTATGATTATGGGATATAAAATATTATGTTTCGAATACTTGAGCACTGTTGATGTGATGGAGAAAATGAATTAAACATCTAAATATTCGACATTAACGGTACCAAGTACTTAAGTTTCATAAAAGCTTTTGTGGGCTTTTGCATAAAATTTTTGTCTTTTTACTTATAAAACCATAAAGACCAAATAAAAACCATTTATAACGTAAAATATGCGAATTCTCCAAAAAATTAACAACTGTTCCGATTTTAAGTGTAAGTTTAGATAAAGCAAAAGATCTGCCACCTTTAAAAGTACATCTACTAGTTGTATGTACAGCAAACGTACATTTGCAGAATCTTTTACAATTCAAAATTTTTGACCCTGCATTTTTTGATAAATTGGATTCTTTCACATAAAATATATTTTAAAAACACAAACTCTAGCGCAAAATCGATGCTCAATTTTTGATAAAAGGATAAAAACGCTACTTTTAAAATGCGTCAGTAGTTCTCAATATTTCTAATCCAATTCTGGTTAAGTTTATATCAGACTAAAAGTACATTTAACTTTATTAAGGGCATAGGTAGGTAGGTAGGTTTAAAGTGAGTGGACTTCTTACGCCCTCCACTGCGACCGCTCGGTCTATTGTGGCCCACACCTTTTTATATGCCTCCTTCTAATGAATCCGATACCAGATTGGGAGAGAGTTCTTACATCTCCCCTTACTCGTGTCGCTACCGGACACGAGCACAATGTGTTCTGATGTGTCCTGGTGTCCCTGTCTCCTGGAGAGTATGACGAGCAGACGATTAGATCTATCATGCCCTCCTCTCCCGGTCTAGTGACGTGGGTAGCTACCAGGTCCTTGTTACAGGAACCAAATGTTCTTTCTGAGGCCGCATCTCCGGCCTTATCCTATGAAAATCAGGCAACCCTTTTTTCTATAAAGGGCGGTTCTGTCGACCTTCTGTTTGGATTCAGGGAACCCTTCCTAAGCACCTGTTTGTTCGGGATGGATTAGCCCTTCCCCGTGAAACAGGCGCCGGTGACTACAGGGGCACCTTACGAAACGGATTTATCCGTTTCGGTCAGGGCACCTATGTCACTTTTTTCCTATGAAAGCGGTTCTGTCCGCTTTCTGTTTGGAGCTAGGGAAGTAAGCGTCCACCACGACAGAGCCCCGCATTACCGCAGTAAGGCTAGATACTCTGAGAGGTCGCCCTGTATCTCACAGGCACCGTTGGGGACACCTGTTTAAGGCACAGGATGTCATTCACTCATCAGCACGGTATGCTAACACCTTGAGTTAAAGCCTTGTGTTCATCTTTGCTTCGGATCCCATTCCATACGATGGCAACAAGAGTTGCCGATAACCAGCAACTCTAGCGCATGTTCCAAAAGATCCTACTGGGCCCAACCACAACGACGATGTGTGAACACAGCGGTTGGGTATATTAAAAGCATAAACTAAACTTGTGGCAAAATACTATTGCTTTTTGTCACGTAGTTTTTGGGCAAGGGCGTCAACAGACCTACGAAAATTTTTTTTTTCGTAATATATGGAACATTTTCTTTTTATTGCGAACCCAGGATAATTTAAAGTTTAAAATAATTTTACAGGGCTGAAATATCAAACCTTGAAAAGAAATAGTTTTTGTAAAAGTTTAAGGGTAAATGAAAAACACTAAAAATAAAAGTCTTAATAAAGGGCGCTAAATAAATTTATTTATATTGTCAACGATTATTAATTTTTCATAACATTAATATAATAAAGAATAATCATACTATTTGGTCATTTAAGGATAATGTTTTATATCTAGAAGATACTTACAATTGAATAAAAAGTATATTTTGTTGATAGGGGTAGATATGCAAAAACGAATTTTTATTATCAGATTATTAATCAACAGTACGGAAGAAAAACACTATTACTTTTTAATGAGCGTGTTATAAAAGTCGATAATTAAAAGTAAAAGGTCTAAAAAATAAATATGAACAGTGTAACAATGTTGGCTTGGCAAGAAGTGTAAATAAAAGACGCGGGTCAAGACCTAATAGTGCAAACGAGTTATATTTTTTTATCTAAGCCATTTACAATGTTTGCTCAACTGATCTGCGGCTGTGGAGGTCTTGGCTTTAAAGCCAAAATTATTTAAAGCTGCTCTGAATACTTGCTGGTATTTCATTAGCACTTACCATAGGCTTTTGTTTAGTTTTTGAGACTAATATTATTCGCGCAAAGTAGCTGCTTGTTTACTTAAGTTATCTATACTTAATACGAGTCAACAACCCTGACGTGGGACAGGATCTTAGCTGTCTAAAACAGCCTAAAGGAAGTTAAACATAAAAATACTTGGTGTTAAAATTATATCTAAATATAGTAACCAATACAATATAATTTCCTATGTTCGGCGTATTATATGGGGTAACAAATACGAACTACGTTACATTCATATAATAAGGCTCTTTCTAACCACGCCTAGCTCCTTGATCGGCCCTCTTTAGAGCTGAAGTCCTGTAACTTATTGCACATTTGTTATGTCGCTGTTTATAAAAACCTAAAGAACGTAAAAAATAGCACTTTTGTTTTCTAATTTTTTAGTAAGTTAAACAAACATTAAATTAATTCTTATAATCGGAACACTTATCTTTTTATAGTTTATACAGGCAGAAGTCAAGAGGATATTCTAACTATGCAGAAACAGAGTCACAATAGAAAGTAAAATTGTTTTGGACTACAATACACTGAAAGCCTAACAGAGACGCACATGTTAACTAATGGCTTTAGTCTCCAGTGCTTAGAGTTAATTAGTAACAACGTCAGAAAATTGTTTCTAATTAGTTGCTGCAGCTGTTTGCATTAATTTATATTACTGCGACATTTCTTGCGATTGCTCAGTGTTCAATATAAACACGACCTTAAAAATCCAAAATTAATAACCTACTGCTGATTTTTAGCTCATTCTTCGTTTACGCCAGGTTTGGCTTTTTTTTTAAGCAATAAACTGACATTTTAAAATTATTCTTTGCATACCCCTACCAACCTTTATAGTATATATAACTACATATATAAATAATTTCAAATAAGTAATTTTTAATCACAACCATTTTATTTAATGTAAATAATCCTCAATGGATTTTACGTAGATTTGAAAGCAATAAAGTTGTTTTTCTTTTGTTCCTTTCCTAAACTTTCACTACCAAAATACATCTGTTTCTAAAGCTAATACACTAATTGTATATCTAGGGGCGAGGCTAGAGGAAAAGTTTTTTTTTAAACAGGGTAACCGATAAACTAAAGGGCTAACCTTCATATTGCTAATATGCCCTTAACGCATTTAGTCTGTAGAAACAGATGGAGCTCCCTCAATCGTTGTCCGTAATGGAAGATTGCTTTAGTTTCTAATAAAGGATATTCCAAATGGTATTACCGCGCACTGTGTGATTTTTTGGCAGCATTTGGTGTCAAGTTTGCTCTTCTTGCTTTCTTTTAAATACTACTACTTTCTAATAACTACCACCAACCATTCATTCCCCCATCCAATCTCTAGCTTTAAAAATTTCAACACAAAAACCTCAACACACCGAACCTTTTAACCAGGACTGTTTTTAAACATGAACTACATCGTCAAAACATCTTTTTTATTTAATAAATATTTTTATTTTCGCTTTTAACATCAGAAGGTTCCTATAAAAACCTTTTCTTTACCACAACTCTCCAAAAATATGAAACCCTCTCACAAAAACTTAAAAACCCACCGCGAAATTCTTCATAAAACAGGAGACAACTTCGTTGTCCGAATAATGATTCAGTTGAAATTTCCAAGTTCAGAGTTCAAAATAATATACATCGAACAGATCGATTTAAATTTTAGTACTAATCGTTTCAGTTTATTTACAACACAACAGTCCTTCTATTAATCAAAAGAAAAACCTTTTGGGTAAACTTTTTACTCAGAAATAATGTCAATAGTTTTCAAGAAAAATGACCTTAGACGGTGTATAAATTTTCTTTTTAGGGCAAAATCATGGTTAATGGGAACTAACTAATTAAGATTACAAACTTCGAGTTAGGTACATTATTCTCCAGCACCGTGTACAATAGCTTAATCAATGACTAGGTACTTTATTTTAAGTAACTTTCTCAGTATTAAAAAAATTGCTTTTGGGTTTTCAAAATAGAGCTTTTGTAAATTAAAGTTAGTTAGTTAGGAAGTATTAATAAGTAATAATATTAAAACATTACTACCAGGTGGTTAAAAAACTGTGCCTGGTGCCTGTTTTGGATACTTATAGAGTATACTAGATTAAGTAGTAGAGGAGGACGCTACGAAAGTTGTTCCTATGAGTTACCGGATTAACCTACTTTAAAATAATAATTGTACAAATATTTGTTTTTTTTTAGTGTTTCTTTCAAATATTTCGAGCCACGAGTTGGGTGGGCCTTATAGCAAAAAAACAGATAAAAACACCATACAAGAGAACGAGAGAGAAAGTGCGATATTACTTTTACTAAATTATTTTTTAAGAAATACAGACACAAAAATTAAAAAAAAAGCACTTTACATAGGCTTTAGAAAAGTATAGATCAGTGTAATTAGGTTTTTGTATTACTAAAATTAAATGTTTAAGAAATTAATAGTGCTTTTTCTTGAAAGGAAAAAAATAAAGCTAAATTTTAGTTTTCCCAATGTTTGTGGTTCGACAAAATAAAAATTTAACAATAACATTAATTTTTACAGCAAACTGCTAAATGTAATAATTCACAGTTTCATAATATTAAACAAATATGGTTAAAATATTTTAAACAGAAAGTGCAGCGCTGAGGAAGGCAACAAAAGAAAATCAACCGAAATGTATTTTTACATAACGTAACACTTAAATTTAATAACACGACTTTGCCCTCAGTAAAACCTTTTTTAACAACTATAATTAACTAATTAACAAGGTCTTTAAAAACCCAAACAAATATTTGAGATCTAAATGAGGTGACTATGATAGAACTTTGAAATTTACAAACAATTGATGACAATAATAATAGTTTTGATGATAGAATTGTTAAAAGGAGATCTTAAACTTATAAAAAATATATTTAGTTTCGGACAGGGCTGTGAAACGTAAATATCGGTAAAAAGACAACATGGCTTTAATACGTTATTTAAAATGTAAAAATAAAACATTATAATTATTTTAGACTTTTACTATGTGCGCCGACCTCCTTTAAACAAAACCTGAAAAACAATAAGTTAGATTTGGGGCGCAAAGAATTTTCTATCTACAGTACTTACGGCTAATTAGAATATAGTTTAATTGATGAAGAGATTGACTATTCTTTATACTAGAATGATATGTTGATGCGATGACGTTAAAACAATTAACATCTTAATGTTATTTCACACTCATTTTTATACATATCTAAATGTACAATTTTCTGAACATTAAATTAAAATTATCTACTTTCTTATTATAAGAGTTTCATTTCAAGTTACAAAAATTTAAAGAATTACATAGTACACCCTAAACACAATTTGGTAACCTGTTGGTTTTTTACGAAATTCATTAAAAAAAAAAAAGTTTCCTTTACTTCTGGTTAATTACGCAACATTTTAGGTTAATATCATGTGCCATATAACTTTTTCCTTTTTTTGCTTCTAATTTCGTTACTCATACAGGCAATTGCTTTTTTAAAAAAGCCAAAAGTTTTAAAACTTAAAGGTAAAGCGTAAAAAGACAATTGGTTTTCCACCAACAGACGCGATAGGTCAGTTTATAAAAAAATAGGATGATATAGTAATTTTTTTTGTTTCTTTCCCAAACTCTCAACTTGAACTAACTAGATATGACCGTTATTCAAAAAAGGATCAATTTTTCACTCAAGAGTATGATAGTAACGAGGAAAACATGAAAATATTTTAAAAAAGTAGTAGTGATGGAACCTTCCGAATGATCTTCCGAACGATATTCGAATATAGAAATGTTTCGAATAATTCGAATATTTCTTTCGGATTTTCGAATATTCGTATTCCAATCAGCTGGGGTATATTACCGCTACTTATCGGATGATAATTCAATCGATTTGCAGTTCAATCATATCAAGAATAGAAATGTTCCACAAAATGTCGACTTTTTTGGCGGCCACTGTATACTATTCTATACACCACACCAATAATTACGAAATAAAACGAAAACAAAACAAAACAAATTTAAAACGTACACGAATACGTATGCGAACACAACATATACCCAATAACTAAAATAGTCGACTGAAATCAAAAGCCGAAACAAAATAATTTATTTTTCATCTTCCGACAACTGATTTATCCGGAATAAGTCGTTATTTCGAAAGCAAACGCTTCGACTTCGGGGTAAATCGACGGTCGGCGGTCGGCGCAATATATCGAATATCGACTGGCGTTGATCGGTCAATGTTTACATATATAAGCGAATGATATTCCGAATATGAAGATCCGGAATATGAATATATATATATATATATATATATATATATATATACTATATATATATATATATATATATATATATATATATATATATATATATATATATATATATATATATATATATATATATATATATATATATATATATATATATATATATATATATATATATATAAATTAGGCAGACTTTGCTACACGGTAGCAAATGACAAACCAACCAACTTTACACTTGGCCTTTTATGTTACATGAATATGATAGGAAAAACCCTGAATACATTAGTGTCATAAAATAAACATATTTAACAATGATGAGCTATCGGTTTCCAACTAATCATTTAGAATATAGTCTATATTTTTATATCTATTAATTTCTAGAGATTCAAGCAATGAAAGTCTTGGTCGGATATATGTAAAATTTTAAAATGTTCATTAAACTAGTGATTACTATGTAAAATGGTTCGCGCAACCCTAAAGACCTGATTTTAAATATTTCTTATGTTCTGCTATTCTTGTTTTAAAGGTGCGTCTTATTTAGCCAACATATCGTTTCCGACACAAACCACAGTTTAGCTGATAAACCCCACATTTGTTTTCTCTTTCTGTTGTGTCTTTATTGGTTTTATTATGTCTACCTATAGTATTGTTTGTTCTAAACGCCACCCTTAAACCTAGTTTTTTAAGAAACAGAAGCTACTTTATCAAATGCATTTCCTATGTATGATATTAATTTAAAATTGTTATTTACTTCTTAACTAAATTGGTAAATAATAATTTCAAATTGATTTCATACATAGGAAATGCATCCGATAAAGTAGCTTCTATTCTTATATAACAATTTCAAATTAATTTTATACATGAGAATAGTGCTGGGTATTTCGCGAACGACCTAGGTGGGAGGAGCGTTCTCTTGGGTGAACTACGCGAAGTAGTTCGCCAATGATCCTTAGTTCATCATGTACTTTGAGCATATACTAATCTGGAGGAATAAAGTAAAGCGCTAAAAACGTGGTGGCATTGGAAAGAGAAAGCAACAGAATTGGCGAATCAGGTACACTGTGAGAGAGAGATAACAACGGCGATGACTGTTGCTTTCTCTTTCTAATGCGATTAAGTTTTCAGCGCTTTGCTTTATCCCTCCAGGTTAGTATATGCTCCAAGATTATGTACAATTTATTTTTCTGACAACTACTTTATAATGGAGTGTAAATATATATTCCTTTTTCAATTGAAATATTAAAAAACAAAAAAAGGTTTCCTCGATCGTAGAGCACTCCCCAATGCTTCGCATTATAAGTCGTGCAAAAGAACTAGCGAACTAAAAGAACCAACTAGTTCGCAATAGGACTTCGAACTAAATTGAGCGCTCCTTAAGGCGACCGATTATGCCTAAGACTACATAGAAAATTAATCTGATAATGTAACTTTTGTTCCTTAAAAACATAGTTTTAGCGTGGCGTTTAGAACAAACAATACAATAGGTATACATATTAAAAACAATAAAAACATAACCGAAAGAAAATAACAAATGTGGGGTTTATCAGCTAAACTGTGGTTCGTATTTAAAACGATATGTTGGTCAAACGAGACGAACTTTTAAAACAAGAATAGCAGAACACAAGAAAGACCTTTTTAAAAAATCAGGCCATTCAGCTTACCATATTACAAAGAGTAATCACCAGTTTAATGACGACAATTTTAAAATTTTACATATATCCGACAAATACAGACTATCTTCTAAATGATCAGTTGCCCATCATTGTTAAATATGTTTATTTTTATAACACTAACGGATTCAAGGTTTTTTCTATCATTATTTTCATATAATATAAAAGGCCAGGGATAAACTTGAATTGTTATTTGCATTGATAAAGCCACAGTGTAGCGAAACATATCTGTAAATTTATGTACCTAGTAATTGATTAAATTAGTAAAAGTCAACAGTAACAGTTTTTTCTTTTTTGTAAAATAGAAATATTTTTTATTATGGTGTGCTGTATTCTCTGCCGATGTTATGTTATGAATTTTTTAGTGTTGAAAACTGGAATGAAAAACCTATTTTGCAATATAATTATTATGTAGTTACTCTAAGATTGTTCTTTAGTGGTTTCCTTTTTAGTTTTTAAAACATATTTGGTGATGAAAACGCTTGGATACAAAACTTTGGCTTGGGCGAAATCTTCCGCTTTTTTTGGCGGAAGCCAAATATACGGCCGAAGGTGTAATTTTGGCCGAATGACCTTCGGTTGAACAATCACACTGTACACTTGAAATGAAACCATTAAACATTTTACCTAGCTACCATCTAATTTACCAATACACTATTCACACTATTAAACGAATATAACAACAATAAATGTATAAAATAAAAAATAGGTATTTTCTTTACAGCCTATATGCAGCGTTGTTATCAAACTCGTATAGTTCTTTCGATTACTGCCAAAGCTGCATTTGTTAACAACTAAAAAGCTACGTGTAGAAGAGATTTATGGAACATCTAATGAGTCTACAATTTTTATCACTCTTATAATCTCACACTTGTGCTTTAACTTAGTAAATATATAAGAATTCACGGGCTACAAGTGCACGTTGAAAAGTAGCTTTCTCCTTAGAGTTAGATAAATCAGTAACATCTAAATTTTCCAAGTTACTATAAGCATAGGCTCTTCCTTATTGGGCCTTTGCTCCAGGCGTATTAAAGGCTGCCTGGTCAGCATTAAAAAAATCCAGCTAATCGAAGACTACTGATAAAACTTTTGTGTCCAATTTTTTTAACTATGCGAGCAAAGGCAAAGTAGAAGTCGACTTCACTTAATAAAGGTAGATATTCATCAGTTATCATAGGAAAGTATCAATAACACCTTCTTTACACATTCGCAGAATGAAACCAAGCCTTTTTTGGCAAGTCTTGTCGAATAATAGTACAACAATTTACTCGGGCAAAAGCGTAGAAGTAATGAGGCAAGGACAACTCTACAAAAAGTATTAATATTAAAATGTTATCGTTGGGTACCTTGCCAAGGAGGGACCGTTTCAGTCCTAGTCCAGATCTGTGCGTATACAGAACTATTGACCCTTATGAACTTGAAATTTGCCTAAAACAAAATAAAGAACACACAACTCAAAACACCTGTCAACGTCTCGGTGGTAAGTGTACCGCCATTCAAAAATGGCGATAGATATATTTTTTTCTTAAATTTACTAAAATTAAAAAGAATAATTTAAATTATTATTTCATTTTAATATAAAAATTTAAAATATCCTGAGAGCTTTTAACAAACATTTATAACGTAATGTTATAAACGACATATTAATCTGTTAGGACAGGTACATTTATTTTTGTCAAAACTGAAAAGGCTGCCGCGTTAATTGATTTAAAGTTTTTCTAAAACTACTCCAGCATCAAGCAAAGGTAACGAAGTAATATTTAGATTAACTCATATTGAGCCCACACAATTATCTTTAATTATGAATATAAATGCACTTTCCTTTATTTTATATTTTTTCTAAACTAGTTTTCTTCGCTAAAATACTAGAAGGAGTTCAGTTTATTTTATGCTTATTGTTGCACAGTTTTAATTTGTTTAATTCTGTGTTTTTAGCAATATGTTTGATGTTAAATATAGTATTAAGAAACAAATAATTTAAAAAAAAATGTTTGTATCAATAATTCTATTTCTTAATTTCTCAAGCCTATCTATTAATTTTTTATATTATAGGTAAACAAAAACGTGTATGTTTTGTATGTGTATGTTGACAAAAAAGTATATATCATACATGTTGGCAAAGATAAAAAAGTGTTTGTCATACATGTTGACACTGACAAAAAAATGTATGTCATACATGTTGACATCGAAAAAAAAAGTATATCATAATCTGATATATAAACTGATAAAAAAGTGTATGTCATACATCTTAATACTAACAAAAAAGTGTGTGTCATACATCTTAATACTAACAAAAAAAGTGTATGTCATACATGTTAATACTGACAAAAAATGTATGTCATACACGTTGACATTGACTGCTTTAATTTTTGTACTCTTAATTCTATTTATTTATTTCTTGGGATTATTTTATTATATTTTTACTCGTACAAGACATTTAGTACTAAGAAACTAAATATTTTAAATTAAAAAATAATAATTTTTGTATCCCTAATATTATTTATTAAGTTTTCAGGCTTAATGCCTTATATTTATTTAAAGAAAATTATTAAATATATCCTCAATTATATTTTTTAATTTTTCAAACTTATTTATTTATATTTTTAATCGTACAAGGCATTATTTACTTACAAACTATTAATATTAAAAGAAAAAATGTATTATATTTTAATGCGTTTGGCTGGTGGTCTGGATGTTTCACCTATATAAAATTTGGTACATTTACAAGAGATCTTATGAATAACATTTTTTAAATTTTCGTTTATATTATATGATTTGGTTTTGTTATTTAATGTCTACTAGTGTTTTGTGTTTTACAGAGAGTACGAGTCTTAAATGTATTACCTATTTGTTGAAGTTTATTTGATAAGCCAGGAATGTAAGGTAAAAATAAATTTCTAATAGGTCTATTTTGATTTTGTCGTAAGAAAGTAATTATCTATAAAATGAAGAGGATCATAATTATATTGAATTTTAATATTTTTAAAAAATCATTTTTTATGTCAATATTTTGCTCACAACAATTATTTAAATTCTCTTAAACAGACTTTTCAGAACTACCTCTTTGACTATTTTTGGGTGATTTAAGTTAAAATCTAAGTATATGTTTCTACGTGTAGGTTTTCTGCCATGCTTTTAGTATTTTAGCAAAGGAAACTGTTTAAAAGACATAGCCTAAAAGAAAGCGCATTTACATTATTAAATAAATATTATTGTGTGGCCTCAATATGAGTTAGTTTAAATGATACTTGCTTACCTTTGTTTGACTTAAAATTAATTAATTCACCACCCTTCTTATTTTTACGAAAAATAAATATACCTGTTATAACGGATTATGTTACATATGACATTACGCCATAAATTTTCGACAAAAAGCTCTAAAAATGTCTTAAATTTTTATATTAAAATTGAAAAAAAAAATAATTTAATTTAAACTGTTATTAAAATTACAACAAATTTTCTAAATAAATTTTATCTTAAAAACGGTTGTAGACTTGCCACCGAAACGTTGACAGGTTTTTTTATTATTTTCTTTGGTTTGTTTTAGGCGATTTATAAGGGTCAATGGTTTTTGTGTACGCCCTGATCTATACCCTGGGACCAGCATCGATCCGGTCCCATCTTGGCGAATATCCAACGAACACTTTTTAATACATAAATTCACCATAACAATATAGAATTGTTAATTATTACAGTTTTGAATAAGGCTTAAAAATCGTTAAAATGTAGGAACATAATTTGTAAAGAATATTGTAAATTTTTAGTTTTTGCATTGAAGGAGAAGCTACTTTTTTCTAACGGTATTCTTCTATGATTTATAAATAACTACTAATTTTGTTTGTCGTATAAATAAGTTAAACGCATGTTAACATTAGTGGAAGTTATTGTGATTTTGTTTACAGGAAGGAAAACAAATCCATACCTTAGCATTACACCTACTGTAGTCATACTAATGAAAAACCAAGTTTATATAAAGTTAATCATTTCCAAAAAAAAACTTTTTTTAATAATCTTTAAATAACCAAAATTTTATGTATTAAAAATCTCGAAATATATGTGATGTAATCCCAAATCATAATTAAAAATTAAATAAAACCACATAATTTAATTAGTAATTTTAAAATTACCCGTAATTTAAAAATTACCTTAATAATAACAGAATAACTGTCTAAAATTTGCCACAGGTGTTTAAACGCATTGATCATATTCTTCCTGTCTTTAAGCGATATAATATTATTAAGCTTTAAACAGCACGTGAAATTCACGTGTCCTGTTTTATTTATAAAAATATTTTAGGTAAAAGATCAGAATACCTATACAAAAAAAAAGAATAAAGATTGTAATTGAATTGTATTTGTAATCATGTTCTTCATATCATACCAAAAAAAAATCTAATTCTAAAATACACGATGGCTATAACAATTAACCATTTTAAGACAATGAACTCTTGGAGCTTTCTTGGATAACACATTCATAGTACTTTTTTACCAGTCGTTTTTACTAGAAGAAACACTTTTAAAAAATGTGTTAAAAACCTGATTGCTTGCTTGCTTTAATAAAATAGTTCGGACACTCATTCAACCAGCACATTCCAGGAATAATTCCGTAGTCTGGCACTAAGCCTAAGGAAACAGTCCAGACAATGACAAAAGGTAACTAAACTTTTCCAAAGATACGTCACTGTTTTTTTCGCGAATTGCACACGAGCAATGGAGACATAGCCCTTTCTGACAAAAACGCGTCACTTCCGGCAGCCATATTATGTATGACCATGTCGCTTCAGACCACGCTCACGTGTCAAAATGTAAAGTCTTCTAAAATTATTATTTACTTCCCGAGACAGTAACAAGCAGTACAAGCACTACATACATATTAACAACTGCGGGGCGGTGACGTTTAGTATATAACCAGACAATGAGAAATTCACAATTCTCTATTCCACTAGGAACGCACAGTGCTGTATTTCAAACGAAAATATATGCTGTACTGCACTGTGCGAAAGAAAATAACAGAATAGCTCATAAAAACAAGCGGATCTGCATAACAGACAGCCAGGCGTCACTCGGGGTTCTAATAAACCCCAAAGTAACGGCCAAGCTGACATGGGCTTGCCAAAAAGAACTGGAAATCCTGGGAGAATGCAAAAGGGTAACTCTCCTTGGGTACCAGGACATTCGGAAATAGAAGGCAACAAGAATGAGCTAGCGAGACAGGGATCATTCACACCGTACTTTGGACCGGAACCTGCCCTTCGAGTGACCACACCACACGAGGGCAAACCAGGGAATGGATTCGAAACAAACACGAGGAATACTCGGGAAGCCTTAGTAGAATATGACACGGAAAAGGCTTCATAAGGGGCGATTCCAAAACAACGAAGAAAGAACTACTCAGACAAAGTAGGAAAAGACTTCGCATAACAGTAGGGCTGCTAACAGGGCACGATAACCTAAGAGGATACCTACACAAGATAGGCTCATACAATGGGGACCCAAGCTCAATCGAAAATGAGCTCATAGGAATATATCAACCAACCAGTCTCAAGGTTATAGAGACTTGTAGAAGGAATAAAACTAATGATTGGTATAAAACGCAGCACAAAAAGTCCAGGAGGCTGCGCTGCCTCCGATAGTAAATCTAGAAGGCTCCCAGGGAAAAACAAGAAGACGACACAAAACAGGCATGAGCCTGATTTCACTTATAATGATGCAACTAACTAGCCATATCCTGTACAGTTTAGGTTTCCAATACTGATATTTGGTCGATTGAAAGTGTTAGACAATGTTATGGTTTCAATAACACTATAATCTTGGACTTCCATTGTCTTTATTTGTTAATTAATACACAACGTTTCGGTTAGTGATGTATCTCCAACCGTTTTTAAAACTGGTGGTATTGAAAGATATTTGGTATCTTGACAGAATGGATAATTTGGCCAAATATATTTGGGCAAATGCAACAAGAAATGGTTTAATGGACAAAAGGAGGAAGTCTAATATACCCGATTTTAATTATACGGTAAGAATTGGGAAGTTATGGGACGTAAAAAAAAACTCTTTATGAGAAAAATATATCGTCACCCTGGAAAAAAGTGACTTTAAAAAAAACTTACGTTTTAAGAAAACGGCCAACAAAAAAATCTGCGATATTTACTAGGTCGACAGTAATTAAATATTCATTGAATATTTTTTTCCACCAAATAAGGATGACCCTTTTGACAGCAAGATCTATAAATTATTTTGATTGTAAGCTAAAAATTTTTTTTCTGAAAATAAATTAACACACGACGACGGCCACGATAGGTTTGCAGTGAGGGTGAGAAAGAATATAAGCGCGTTAGTCGCGTTTTGAGATATTTAAGTTATATAACTTGTTCAAGATATTCTCTGTGAAATTGTATTTGATATCTTTTCATATAAAACAAAAATTGCATTTTTGGACCTATGTCACTTTTCTTTAGGGGTGACGATATGCTAAAACTATCAATTTGGCGACTAAGGCATTTTTTTTAATAATAACACCTTTAGTTTAAATTCAAGAATATAGTTTGGTCGCTTAATCATCAACAAATGTTATTTCATTAAATAAAACCTCTGTCAGAAACCAAAGATAGACTATTATTTGGCTTTTAAAGACTTTGTGATTATGAAACAGTTTTTTTTTTTTTTTTAATTAAGTGACAAAAACTTAAGACAATAAACCAGCCAATTTAACATTTTCAAGATTCTAGAAAAAAATACAGGTGAAAAATACATTATCAGTTAAAAAAAATTAGAACAAGATGGTGCCCAAATGTTATATTGGTAGCTCGTGTACTTATTTTTCTCCGAAAAAACTATTTTTTACCTTCCATATACATTGCGAACTTGGCTAATCTAGTGTATGTTAGATTAGTCAAGTTGATGAAGATGTTTTATAAAGCCGTACTGTACAGGGTGTCCAGTTTTCGTATGTTTTTCTATACCAGATCCCTTATTATAAAAAATAGAAAGATGCGGTTTGCGGCTTACTGTCCTATTTTTTGTGAAACTTTCAATGCTGTAAACAAAATTTTCATAGCCCTCTTAGTTTCTAAAATACAGGACCAAATTGAAAATCTGTATTTTTTTACCCGCCCCTGTATTTCGATTCTTTGATAACTTATAGAAAAGGTAAATACGGATTCTAATAGATTTTTTTACGTAGAATTCAGTGGCGTACTTAGTTTTTTACCCAGAGCTATGAATTTTGAGATATTGACCAAACTTAGTTATTTCTTAATGGAACACCCTGTATATTATTTTTTTATCTCATTCGCCTCTTTAAGAGCTTCTCAAAAATATATAATTGTCCATAATTATTTTTATGGAAAAGGTAAAAATTTCACATTTTTCGTAAAAATATGGATTTCCACGCAGTAGGCTGTGGCCGTAAATATAAAACCACATTAATAATATTTTGAATATTTTTTGTATTCGGTTGTGGCTAAGTGTTAAAAAAGTGATAAAACCAGTAACATTTATTCATTTTTTATTTCAATGTAATGGGTCACACATATTGTTCAAACTGCTCTCCATTAAGTTCAAGGCACTTTTGACATAATGTTCTGATTCTTTGTAAAGCATTCAAAAGAATCACCGGTCGTCCCTGCAGAAGCCTAAATGTCTGGTGAGTTGCTTTTCGAAGTTGGTTGATGTTTTGGTACTGATTCTTATAAATATGATTTTCTATATATCCCCACAAAAAGAAATCTAATACAGAAAGGTCAGGTGACCTTGGTGGCCACCTGACAGTTCCATTGGTACCAATCCATTTATTGGGGAAAACGGCTTCTAAACAGTCCCTTACTCTTAACGAGTTATGACTCGGTGCACCATCTTGCTGGTAATATATATTATTTACATGGGCGAGAGGAACATCTTCTAATATTTCCATCAATGATTATACCTAGGTACCTATTTGCTGTTAAAGTCCCTTCGTAAATGAAATATTTAATTGTAGTGTTAAAAATAAAGCATGATACGCTAAATCCAAAGCGACCTTGGATTGGCGGATATGGCGTTCTCGCGGATAAATTACATGCTGGTTTTCTTGAGACCAGCATCTGAAATTATTTCGGTTCAGAATTCCTGCGCTGGTAAAATAAGCCTCGTCTGACCATACCACCATCCTTTCAAAATGTCTATGGTCCTGCATCATTTTTACGTACCAGTTGCAGAAATCTATCCTACGTTGTGAGTCACCGGGGTGCAGATGTTGGACGAGTTTATATTTGTAGGGTTTGAATTTATGCTTTTTAAGTATTAATTGGGTTCTTGATTTTTTTACCCCCACCTCTTCATACACTTTTCTGCATGACGTGGATGGATTTGCCATAACAGAGGCCATAACATTTATTTCGTCTACTTCCCTGTTGCCTTTGTTGTAAGACTTAGGCCTTGGTTTGTTGAAAGATCCATACTCGATAAGATTGGCTTTGATTTTTTGAAAAATTCTTTTATCTGACTGCTGTCTTTCTGGATATCTACGAAAAATAAGAATAGATAACTAACAGCTTATAATAAATAATAGGAACTTCTAATTACTATTTTCATTTTTATTACTATTAAAATTTTGTCAAAACTTACCTACTGAAATACAGCTTCGAGGCTTCATTCGCATCTTCGTTAGTTTGGATAAAACATACATATAAACGTGAAATTTTTACCTTTTCCATAAAAATAATTATGGACAATTATATATTTTTGAGAATCTCTTAAAGAGGCGAATAAGATAAGAAAATAATATACAGGGTGTTCCATTAAGAAATAACTAAGTTTGGTCAATATCTCAAAATTTATAGCTCTGGGTAAAAAACTAAGTACGTCACTGAATTCTACGTAAAAAAATCTATTAGAATCCGTATTTACCTTTTCTATAAGTTATCAAATAATCGAAATACAGGGACGAGTAAAAAAATACAGATTTTCAATTTGGTCCTGTATATTAGAAACTAAGAGGGCTATGAAAATTTTGTTAACAGCATTGAAAGTTTCACAAAAAAAATAGGACAGTTAGCCGCAAACCGCATCTTTCTATCTTTTATAATAAAGGATCTAGAATAGAAAAACATACGAAAACTGGACACCCTGTACATAAAAGACATATATAACCTCAGGAAGTTTTAGAAAAAACGTTATACTATGTAATAAACTTGCAATTAGAAGATATCACAAATTTTACAAAACTCGTGAGCTCTACTCTAAGTAACTATAAGTTACCTCTTTTTTGTAATTTAGCATATCTTTTTTAAGAACAAGAAAAATACAAATCAACGCGTTTTACTAAATAAATAAAAGTTTTGTTAACTAAATGCCACCATTATATAAACTTGGTTTTAATTGATGATTTTGCTTTGGACAAGACTTGTAACAATTGGTGGACTTAACGAGGTAAGAATTACCATGGAACAAATGTCATAAATAACAATTTTAAAAGTAATCATGATGTTAGAAATGGTAAAATAGTATTTGTTTTATTCTACAGGGTCATTGTGTTTGAAGCAGAAGTGTCTTGTTTAAATGCAGCGGTTTACAAAATTGACGTGATCAATTTGTAGGACAAATTTGTGTTCAAAACCTACTTAGGTAAAAGCATTTAGGACAAAGTTTATTTTCTTTAATAAAAATAACAAAAAATTTACATAATGAAACTGAAAGTTTCGTAAATATTCACTAAAATTAGTTAACTAAAAAATTGCTTTAGTCAAACTGACTAATTTTTCATGGTTTCATTCTTCACTATTATTTTTTTTTTTGACTTTTGTGTGTTTCTACAAAAGCTTTTCATCTACGTTTTTTATTAAAGAAAACGTATTTTTAGCGCTAAATGCTAAGACTATAAAAAGTGTCTCTATTCTCGTGACGGACGTGCATGAATTGCGTACTATCTTGGTGTCCTAATGTGGGTTCATTTTATTACCTAAAATATAATAACACAAATTTCGCAATGGTCCAATTAGTAGGATACCTAAGTATAGTATCTAAATAACTAGGGTTAACCCTTTACTTAACCATTTGGTAAAACCCAGACAATATCAATGTTTATCTTGTATGGTATAAGGTAGGAGCGGCAACAAATAGGCGTTCACAGGTAGATTTGCTAAATTGGGGAAAATGGGGGACGTCCGGATAGCGGACCAAATAGGCAGGTATAAACTTTTTTCCAATTTATGTAGGGCTGGTTTGCGAACCATTTTTTTTTAAATAACACCTTAATATAATCTTTAAGTTCCCTTTACGGTTTTGTTAAGTTACTAAAACAACTTCCACCCTATTTTTGGCTTTAAAAAATCGAAAAATTAAGATATTAGACCTTTTTTTCATTTAGTTCGACGGCGCATTTATGATAAAGAAAATTTACAATTTAAGGAGGAAAACCTAACGACAACTAACCAAAAACTAACCAGAACTAGGTAATAGAGTTTGGAATTTGTTGTTTACGGTTCCCGATAATTGCATCCAATTTGGGTCAAATCACGTAATAACCATTTATTACCTGGAAATTTAATTACAGGCAAACCTTTATTTTTGGTCCGCAAGCCGGTTGTTATTTTTACCTACCTGTTTGGTCCGCTCTCCGGACGTCCCCGGAAAATGTTCATTGAATTAACTGGAACAACAAATTTCTATGAATCATTTCACGCCAAATTGAATGATAATTTATATAAAACGCGCTCATCCCTATTTATATCTGTAAATTGTTTAAAGACATTCCAACTTAAACGTACATTAAATTACAAAGTATTAAAGGAACATTGTTTTTTCTTGTACATGCTAAAACACAGATTTTAGGATGAGAACCCTCTGGTGCTCAATTCATGTAAATTGTTGATTTTGAGTAGTATCCGACCAAAGGTCAATTTTTGGCATCCGAAGCCGAAGATTTTGATAAACTTAGGAATCGTAGTTGAGTATTAACTAGAAGTATAAAATATTAAAATTACAGTTGCAAATTATATCTTACTTTGTTTTATATATTAAAAAGTGTTGATGATAATTGTCGCGTGTATGGGAAAACTATGATAATGTAAATTAAACAATAATTAAAATAATTTATTTTTTTTTACATTTTGACAATTCTAAGAGCTTTTTATTTAAAAAAGATCCCTAAATTGCAAAAAATATTCTAAGTTTTCACTTTTTTTTATTTATCCCAGTTTTCCCATACACCCGCCAATTGTAAATAGGTAATTAATATTAATAAAATGCCCTGCATCGTTGAAAAAATTTCCCAATCATTCTAGTGATATTGCTCATATTATCATAATGACTGAAAATGTATAGGTCTTTAATTTAGAAACCTAAAAAATATTTTATGTTCAGTAAGTAAGATCTTTTATTAAAAATTATTTTTATTATATTAGTGTACCAGAAAAAAAACCTTTAACTTGCTATTTTTATTGAATTTTTTCAATTTTACACGTTTTTTGATGTTTTACTTCAAAAAATTTCAAAATAAATAAATGCTATTTTATAAGCTTATTATGTGTAATTTTAAAGATAAAAAATATATGTGGGTGCACAAAGCGCATCATATAAATTTTTAACATAAAAGATCAAAAAAAGTGTAAACTGTCAAAAGTTCAATAAAAATGGCAAGTTTCAAGATTTTTTTGTGGTACTTGACATTCTGATTTTTTTACCAATTTATTGTGGATGTTAATCAGATAATTGGACTTATTATAAGTATAATAAAATGGCCCAAATTTAAATTTTGAATTTTGCACGAATATGATGAAAGATAACTTTTATAAAGCTGTCTGAAGCATAGTCTTGCATTTGTATATATATATATA